>JACXGI010007661.1:0-36423 GCA_016801175.1 Esox masquinongy
AAACACACAGTCAGTAAGACACAGACACACTGCTGTTAATAGACACAAACACACATTCAGTAAGACACAGACACAGTCTTCTCACTATGGCTGCACAAATCAAATGACTCATCTGATTGGCCAAGCGCCAGGGAGCTGTTGATGAAAAGTCAAGCATTCTTGGCTAAAATGTTCATCTCAAAAAGTACTGTAACCTGGTTGGCTTTCTACTGTGATGTTTTTGCTTTGAAAACAACTTGGCTTTTACTGAAAGAAATGCAGTGCTTTACGAAAGCACACACTAAGGCAGGGGTGGGCTAACTTTTTGGCTCAAGGGCCCTATCAGGGTTTTCACATTCAACAGAGAGACGCAGAGATGCTTTTTACTGATTTGTCAATCAATTTGCGGGCCAAAAAAGGGCAGTTACAAAAACATGTATACAGACTTGATATCTATTGACACATTTAAGTGTGGCCTGGAGTGTTTTTAACGCAACATAATCATTTCCAATCAAATTTCCTTTCTCTTTTTTTACCCAAACCTCCTACACGTCCAAATTCAATGGGCTCGTGGGCCGCATCTCCTGAGCTAGGGCAGCAAGAAGAACTACCTGATAAGAAATGCTATGACTTATTTCTATTTACTGGAACATGAACAGACAGGAAAAGGGAAGCCGGTTGTATGTTGGGCAATACAAACGTCACCCACAGTACACAGTTTAAGAAGATCAGCAGTGCCTTGGCTGTTATTCATTGCTCTCAAATGGAGTCTGTTCTCAGTCACATCCTTCAGGGTAAATTCAGCCTACTATAGATAAGACCCTTCATTGGAATCCTTCTCATCTCTGCTCTGTTTTAAATTGATTCTATCACTGGACAATAATCTGTTAGATTACTGGGATTGTGGTTGGAGTTGATTTTCAGATTTGACTTACAAAGGGTTACGTGTAATCTTCAGCCTATAGTTATAAGTACATCTGGTCCTACAGGACAAGGATAAAATGTCTATCTGAAAGACAGGGTAATCTGATATTTCGGACATGGCTCCTCTGAGGCTTTCCCCGAGTAATGTTGAAGCTGTGTTTTCTTATCCTGTCGCTGAGAGCGTAGACAGCCTAGCTAGTGCCGATCATCTGGGTCAGGTTTACACACTGGAAGTAGGAGAGCCCTGTCTTCTTCTGGGGCTGCTCTACTCATTAGCACCATGTTGTCAGGGGAGAACCGGGGAGCCTCACACTCACCATGTCATAATGCAGCAGGCAGCTATGCGAAGAGAGGAGGTATTTATTTTTAATACCAATAGACAGAGGTAAATCCCCCTCAAGTGAGACAAATCCTCTGGCATGTTTTTATACCGGTTCTACACTCCAAAGCTGTGCTCAGGGATGGAAAATAGGGAGAATTAGATCACGAGTTATATGGGTCAGGCTTGGATCAAATACATTTCTTAGTTACCTCTTTAGGTTTAAAGAGTTACCCTAATAACAACAGGTCGTCAGTTGGAAAATGTTTAAGGACGAGCTACTTCGACAGACTTCCAAACGAAAGCCTACGGGTAAGCAATCTCCCAGACAAACAACAGAATACAAGAGGAGACACAACAACATGATCCAGATTGAGGTGTTGAGACAAACATTTAGCGTCTTGCTACACCTCACTTAACTAATGATGAATGTCCTCTAGCATAGCAGACAGTAGCATCCCTCCTGTTCCAATTTAGTTTCAACATTGTTCCAGACAACACACTGTAAAAGATGAGACACAAATACATGATCCGTGTTGAGCTGTTGAGCCAAACACTTAACTACCTTATATTACCAATACCAAAGCTCCTCAGCAGACAGTCCTACTGTTCTCTTTTGATTTACTTGTATTTTAGGCCTGTCGTAATGATAGGTATTACCCCAGTTTGGGTGATTAAAATTCAGTAACATTCTCATTAACAACACAGGCCGCGTTCATTGCTAGAACACAATGCTGGTACTGTAGACAAGTTGTTCTTCCTGTCTATTGAGGTATGGAGGCCTCCTCTACTGGTCATTAGATTATCCAGTTAAAGCATCACAGTCTTAGCCGACTTGTATTCCCTGCTAGCGTTATGATATCATAATGATCTTTAAATGTAATGATTTGTGTTGAAGAAACACAACATTTACTCTGAGCCTGTCCCACAGCACATCATTATGAAGAGTCTGTCAGGGTAATGTTTCTGTTCTAATATTTGCTATTAGCGCTTGAATAATCTGTTCAGCTAAAGATTATAAAAAATGAGCATATGGTTGAACAGAGAGTGAGAAAACTCAAAGCACGGCATTGAAACCCACATCATTTTAAGAGACCGCAAAAGCACATAAAGCCTGGTGCTAAATGATAAGGACTAATTAATACCATTATCAAAAAGTACAAAAGTAAACAGACACAATTATTTAAGTGGGGGGGTAAAAAAAATCTCAGGTTCTTCAAGGACTTTGCATTAGTTTCACTGGCATCAGTCCCAACAGCTTTTAACTTTTCCATCACTGTCATGAATGGCAAGTAAACACAACGCTCATTAGGACACGACTGCATGATTGACCATGCTTAATGCCACCGCATCAAACACTATCACACCCATTCATCTCCTTTCCGGATGGTCCAAATAAACATCAGTGTGATTACACAAACGCATCGGACGCCAGTCCCCATGCAAATTGTATTGAATCAACAAGCCAGGATGTTTCCGTTCCAAACGCCACTGATAGAGGCGTGCGTCTGACAGACTGACAGGTCTGTCTCCGGGAGACTCTGCTCTCTGTCGGGCTTTGACAGTGTGCGGTGACACCGTGTGAGGTTCACAGCCGCCGGGTGTGTGACGACGGCTCTGAGCCCTCTCTGACTGAACCCAGGCACATCAGCAGATACATACCGGCGAGGCGGATGTGTGTTTGTTTGTTCTGCTGGGGTTTTGGGGGAGTGCTAATCAAACCTACCTACCAAGTGGGATGCTGGGAAGAGGAAACACAGGGAATATAGAAACCAGAAACCCTGTCAAGTTGTCAATTGACAATGCAGTTCAGGCAGGGTGACACTCTATTTCCATGAGCCAGTGAGGTTGGCTGGGCTACCTCGGGGTGACAATGTCTTAAAAAGATTTAAAAGGGCCACGTCCCTAAAGTTTGTCAAGTCATTTTCAATATCCATGTTGTAATGGTATGCTGCTGTGATTATCAGATGAAAACATTCTGCAATTCCTCTGAAATGTTATCACATATTTACCAAGACTGTTAACATGATTACATTTTATATCAGTTTAATCTGTTTACATCAACATTAACATGTAAATACCGATGTTTCGTGATTTAATGATTAAATATTCCAAGTATTGATCATTCGGAGGTATAGTATGCAGAAATGTTCGGGTCTCTTTGTTCACTAGATTCCCTCTGGATGGTCAATGGGTCACCAACCACAACAAGCTGACAGAGGTTGTTAGGCGATTGACTCTGCCCTCACACATTGACCTGTGTGACTCGGTTGGACAAGCAGCATGGGAAAAAGCAGAATGCTTTGCCGTGGATACCTACGAGGAAGGCTGGCTGAGATCCTCAACTCTGCCAAATCCAGTGGGAATTGTTGCGATGGGACATGCTGATAGATACATTTGGATATCGATACATTGGGGGAATAAAAATGTGTTTCTGTTAGACACATTTATTTAGGTTCCCTCTCCATTTAGTTTTGTTTGATGATACAATGAGGGACCTACCTGAATGTGTGCAAATCGGTGCCTCTGTGATGCTTCTATCGCCAAAGTTTACCCGAAAACGTAGAAACCCCATTGCATGGAATTCTATGCTAAGACAGAAACATAATATTGGACAACGGCACATTAAACCCCAAACAAACAGAAAGGCCTAGCAACCACGGGACATACATTCACCCACATTAGTCCACTGGAAACATCACAGAGCAGTGTGACACAACAAGTTGGGGCCTTTGCCAGCTTCAGCGGATTTAACCTAATCCATGATGACCGGGGAAATACTCTCTAAGACAACAGGGGCTCGAAGGATGAGAAACATGCCGGAGAAACGTTGTTATGCTCGTCATGGTCCAGAAGGCAGAAACATATTCAGAACCACTGACAGCAACCACTGGGACGCTTCATTTAAATGACTCCAGGTCCATGGAAATCAAAATTAGGCTCTCGGTTAATATCTGGATTTTATGAAATCCCAACTAGCGAAGGAAATCAGCACCAATTCATTCTCCACCTTGATGGTAAAGCAAAAATCACACCATGCCAGCCCAGAACACAAGTTTAGGTTAATTATGAAGAAAACTCGTTGGTGCACTTTAAGGCTACAGTGAATGTTATGCATTACCTACCGTAGTCATCTTGTGGTTCTCATCTTGTGGCGATTAAATTGCCTTAAAGTATCAAGCTCACTTAATTACTGTCATTATCATCAGTAGAAAATTACACAGACCCAAACTGACAGGGTTAATTAGCCTGTTTGGGACGACAGGTTTTTCTCTTTATCTGTATGTGCCTGTTGAGTACTGATAGCTACACTTTTTACAGGATCTCAAAATAACTGTATAGCTCACACACATACACGTACACAAAACTCACTCACTGACTGACTCAACTTCTCAGTCAGTCAGTTACTCAATGACTCACCCTCGCCTCGCTCACTGACTGACTCACCTCATCAATCAGTCAGTCGCTCACTGACTCACACTCGACTCACTCACCAACTGACTCACCTTTTCGGTCAGTTCTTCACTCGCTCACACGTATAAACACACTCACGCACAATGATACACACGCAGGGCTTAAATGTTCTTACTTCTTAGGTGGCACCTGGCCCACGTTAACCCGAACACAGATGACCTTGCGGGTCTGCATGCCCTGGGAGCAGGGCCCGTTGGCCTTGAGGCCCGCAGACCTGGAACCCACGCTGGTGTTGAGGGCCGAGGCTGAGGGGTCTTCAGTGCAGGGGCCCCAGGGGCCAGTCTGCCAGTGGTAAACTGTACAGGCGTGCTCGTTGCAGTTACGCACCTCCTGCAGGGAACTGCTGTTGGGACACATGTCCCCACCTGCAGACACACACAGGCAGACAGGGAAGGCCGGTTGTGGACTTTGTAGAGGAATTGAGCGTAAAGAAACGGCTGCATGTTATGAAGCAAAATTTCAAAGAGCTTCTGCTTCAGGTTCTAGTCTTTGATACGTGCTGGCATTCATTTCAGATGATCTACCACACCATACTATACTGAGAAAAATCTGATCGAAGTCTGAAAGGTGTAGTTTAAGTGACAGTTGAAAGACTGTTAACCCTCCTTCCCCCGATGATTGACAGTTGATTTTGATTCTCCCGCCCCGTATCACATGCAGAGTATTCATCTCTACCTGCTAGTCGCAAGACTGATTCCCATCCCTATTCTCCACCTGATGGACAGAACACATCCAATATCGCTCTCTGCCTTCCTCATCATTCTCACACATTTTCTGTCTGTCATTCTGTGTTTCAGCCTGTATGTCCCCCTCTCTCTCTCTCTCTCTCTCTCTCTCTCTCTCTCTCTCTCCCTTATTCTTTGTCTTTCTCATGTCTGCTCAGCAGAGGACAGAGAAAACAACATGAGAATCAGAACCCTCGGTGCTTCCGAGTAATTGCAGACAGTTACAGCTTTGGGAAGTGATGGAGGGGCATTCTGGGACTGTAAGCCCTCCACAACATTGGCAACATCCTGAGATGAAAGCCAGCCGGCTCCATAATGAGCAGCAGTAGTGTTGTTCAGTGGCCTGATGGTTGCGGAGCGCCGACTCAGACATACAACCCTGATGGGAAATGAACAGATCTCCTTTCTGCTGACTGTTGCCTGCTAACATCGCTGACTTACCATGTCTGTTTGCATGTTCTTCCAGTACTGTAGACCCAACAAGGCCACAGGCCCAAACCGACCTAGAAAATAGGGATGGGGCTCACGAGTAGCGTAGAGGTCTAAGATTCTGAATCGCAATGCAACTCAGGTTCTTATCCTGGTTGCAGCAACCAGACCGTGCCGGGAATCCCGCAAAAGGCTGTATAAATTGGATGGCCGGATAAGGATGCCTTGCTACCACATGTCCTTGCCTCTCCTCGTGACGGGTTTGGCATCTGCAAGCTAACTGTCGTCATTAGCCAGTAAAGCGCTCTCCTCCAACCGATTTTGTTCAAAAGAGGTTTGGGGTTGGGCAGAGGGAAAGTCTATCAATTCTACAGGGAGGTGTAATAGATTATTTATGAATGGTGAAGCCACCTCAGTCCAGTCTCAATGTGACAAATGGAAACACTTTAATGCTAGTCAAATTACACTGCTTATGAAACACAGGTTTATTAATGTTAGCTTTATGAATGTCAGCACTTTGCTGACATACTCACAAATTAGCTTTGAAGGAAATACATAATGTATTATGTCTCTGAGCTAGGGTGGTTACATTTAGTATGCAGCTTAAATTATGACATAGTGAAGCATGGGAACACCAAACAAACGGAACACTGTTCTGAAAAAAAATAGGCATCTTTTGGGAGGTTTTCTTGGCCAGTAGCAGGCTCTCAAAATAATGAAACAGCATAGATGATAAGAAGACTTCCCACATTGGTAGGACACCAATTAAAAAAAGTCTACCCAAATATCTACGCTGACAACTAAATACTATTACTACTACTACAATGAATAATATAGCTACCACTGTGTTTACTACTAATGCTACTACCGCTAAAAGTAATACTACTACTACAATTAATAATATAACTACCACTGTGTTTACTACTAATGCTACTACCGCTAAAAGTAGTACTACTACTACAATGAATAATATAACTACCACTGTGTTTACTACTAATGCTACTACCGCTAAAAGTAGTACTACTACTACAATGAATAATATAAGTCCCACTGTGTTTACTGCTAATGCTACTACCGCTAAAAGTAGTACTACTACTACAATGAATAATATAAGTACCACTGTGTTTACTACTAATGCTACTACCGCTAAAAGTAGTACTACTACTACAATGAATAATAATAAGTACCACTGTGTTTACTACTAATGCTACTACCGCTAACACCAGCACTACTACCACTACTGCTGCTACTATTAGGAATAAGAATAGAATGTACCAAAAAGCTCTGGAAACTTGGGCACTCTAGAAAGACCTTTGGAAAATTGATATTAAGTCGTTAAAATTTTCACATCAAGATAATTAAGATAAATCCATTTAAAGCAGTACAAATACTGTAGCACAACCACAGAACCAACAGCAACTACTAAAAATGACTGCTACTTTAAATACTGACACTACTGCGACCTTCTAAATACGGTTTGGAATCAATCCTACGGTGCCCAAAGGCTAGAGTAAAATATTTACAGATTGGCAGATCTAAAATCACATTATTTAGCCATATGTCAACACAGTGCTAAGGTTAAATGTAGCTAAAAGCTAGCGTCAATCACAACAGTTACCCTCCATCACTGTGATCCATGCCACTACCATTGCAGTGACTGACGGGAGTCAAACAAAAATAAAAACAAATACATATAATGAGAAACAGACAGACTAGAATGAACAGACAGGGTGAAAACATTATGAAAGACAGCTTGGAATGCAGCATGAAAGCTGTACAATGACTAAGACACACTCTACACCCTATTAATGCCTTAACTGAATACAGACAACACGCACGCCACACAACATTCCTCCCTCCACAGTACATAGTCTAATAGCCACCTTCGCCAGCGTTGTAGGCCAGTATGGAGCGCGTCCTCATCTGCTTCCCCTCGATGGTTTTGCTGGAGCAGGTCTGGGAGCAGGAGGACCAGGAGGTCCAGTCACTGAGGACACAGTCTTTGGGGCAGGGTACCAGACAGACAATGGGTTCTGGGACTGGGGTTCCTCTACACAGCTCTACATCCACAGTGTCACCTGGGTGGGCAAAGAGAAGGGAAAGCTCAAGGAATGTGTACTGTCAAACCTTTATAGAGGGGTTCCTTACAGGAAACAATCTGAAATTACAAAAATCATTTGTAATTGTATTATCCTGATTATAGGACAAGCCACACCGCACTTGATTGGTTCAATCGGTGGGATTGTGGGTGATTTTCTTTCGTCAGCGGCATTGAATGTTAATGAAAACATTTATTTTTTCTTTAATTACATTTTACCCAGTCTACCAATTCCGTGCAATCCAATTTGTCGTATGGAACAATGTACACATGGGCGCCCGCTCTGCGTTGAATGTAGACGAGTCGGCAGTCAGCCAGACAAATAACAGGGAAGTTCACCCTATTAGTTTGCACTATGTAGAATAGATCAATGTTTTTTTATTGAATCAACATAATATTATGCCCTTTATAATGCAACAAAGCAACCTTTTACATTTTTGGCAAGATTCAGTCTGATTGTTTCGAAGCCACAACTAGAATTCTATTGACAGTAGCCCACAAGCAACACGCATTGAAAAGTGAGTTCAGTAAAACGCATGTTTTTTACTTGTATTTTGGAGCAGTGTTGTATTTTGCAGGCTAGAACAGGTAAATAAGACAGTAGTCATCTACACTGTCTAATTCAATGTTTGGTAATAATAATAGTGTTACTGATTAAAACATTATTAATTAATGTCAAACCCTAATGTAAAAAATTCTCACAGAATGTGTGCACGCACTGAATACTAATACTAATACTAATGAATACTAATAAAGTCTATACTGTAGAGAGTTTAAATGAGTACAGCCTCAGTGTTCACTGTGAGAGTTGAAGATCGGGACGTGTGTCCACTAAGAAGCAATAATAAGAAGAAGTGCAGCTTCTTATCACAATGGTCAGTCAGCTTGCAGGCACCAGACCTGCCATAAAGAGTCACTGGAACATGATGAGAAGCTGTACCAGACCAACCCCCCTCCCTTAAACCCAGAAGGCGACGTGCCGTAGTCTACTGCAGCACTCGGGTGCCTGAACGTTAATCAGTTTCAATGCATATCTTTCACTAGCACAGTGGTTCCTTTTCGGTGACTGTTTATAGATAGATGGCTGGATTAAGGTAATCCAGGATAATCTGCCAAATGTATGAATAATGATGTCCCTATTCTCAATTGAACTTGACAGGAATGCTAAATTACCATTGGAATTCCCATTGGAACTTAAACATTTAAACAACATAGTTAGGATTCTTGGGTTCAGTATTATCGACTCAAAAATTCTTTTTGTACTTTCAGCACATAGAAATGTCGCAATGAATTGAGTTTGGGACGTTTCTCATCATTCCAGATGAACAGCAGACACGACTGCATGGGAAATATATGTATCCTCCGACGGTTGTTTTTTTTAAAAGAAATTTCAGGGTGAGGATGAGTTGAGCTTGAAACCGTCCAATCGGCTTGCTTCTGCATTAAGATGTCGCCATGATGACGGCTCAGTAAACCGATGTTGACTGAACTGAGATGGTGTGGAAATGCAAAGTGACAGGAAAACCCAGTGACTCTCACATCAGTGGAGACACAAACGGTTCCCATCTTAAGGGCTGTCAACGATGGGCTGTCAACGATGGATTTCAATTGGGAATTAGGATTCAGGAGACTCACAGTTCTCAGTATTGACAGCGGAGTTTCAATATTGTTTGTCCCTGTATCATCGAGTGTGTTTGTTTGCTGTGTGTGTGTGTGTGTGTGTGTGTGTGTGTGTGTGGCAGTTTCATAAGATTCACCCTCACTCAGTGTATCTGAAGAAAAAGTACAGCAGCCAGACATTGAGCCCAAAATCTCCAGGGGTAAAAAATTGCTGCAATTCGTAACAAAAACAAAATCAATTTCCATCAGTGGAGACTGGTGGAATCAATAAATGCCAGTCAAGAAAGAAAGAAAAGAACAAAATAGGTTGTGCATCTCACAGAGCAACTAAGAACAAACCACCTGGATGGACAATCATTTTACTGGTGGGTGCATATGTTCTGTGTGAAGTAAGATGAGGTTGCTGAAGAGCTTTGATAAATTGCTTGAGTTTGTGTATTTAGAGGAAGTTATACTGTGAGTGTCAAATGACAATTGTCACAGTATGCTTTGGAGGCAATTCATTTCCTGGCCTTTATCTATCTCTGTGAGTCTCTAAAGTGCATCTATTTGATATCTCTCTCATCTCTGTCCAAATCTGCCTTTGTATAACAGTCTCAGTCTGTCTGTATCTCTTTATATGTCTCTGTCTGTATCAATCGCATTATATCTGTCTATGTCTGTCTGTCTCTGTAACTGCAATTCAATATGTGTTTTACTGGATGGTTACCACTATTGCCAAAGCAATCATGTTTACACAGCAATAGTAATAGGGTAAAACAACTCTCTATATGTCTCTGTCTCTGTCTGTCTCTGTCTATCTCTGTAAATCTGTCTGTCTCTGTATGTCTCTGTCTATCTCTGTAAATCTGTCTGTCTCTGTATGTCTCTGTCTATCTCTGTAAATCTGTCTGTCTCTGTATGTCTCTGTCTATCTCTGTCTCTGTCTATCTCTGTAAATCTGTAAATCTCTGTATGTCTCTGTCTATCTCTGTCCATCTCAGCTGGTCTCCGTATATTTCTGTATGTCTGTTTATCTCTGTATGTTTCTGTCTCTCTCTGTATGTCTGTTTATCTTTGTATGTCTTTGTTTATCTCTGTAGGTTTCTGTATATCTCTGTATGTCTGTATATCTTTGTATGTCTCTGTTTATCTCTGTATGTTTCTGTATATCTCTGTATGTCTGTATATTTTTGTATGTCTCTGTTTATCTCTGTATGTCTGTATATCTTTGTATGTCCCTGTTTATCTCTGTATGTTTCTGTATATCTCTGTATGTCTGTATATCTTTGTATGTCTCTGTTTATCTCTGTATGTTTCTATATATCTCTGTGTGTTTCTGTTTATCTCTGTATGTTTCTATATATCTCTGTATGTTTCTGTTTATCTCTGTATGTTTCTATATATCTTTGTATGTCTCTGTTTATCTCTGTATGTATCTGTCACCATGTCTGTCACTGTATATTGTTTATAAACGACATCTATTTAATATCATTCTGTGTTTCCCAGATAAATCTGACCAGGAATTGTCAAATCAATTCAAATGTTATTTTTATATTGCACAAATCTTACACAAGATACATTTCAAACCGCCTAAACAAATAAAACATGCAAAACAATTCCCAGACAGCTGCCTTTCTCTTCCGTCAAACAGCCTTCAGTATTAAAGTGTTACAGTAAAGCCACAGAGAAGCAATGTTAAGGGAGTCCCTGCAGGGCCAGAGAGATTTGATTTAGTGTGAGCAGTGTTTAATTGCTCAGGCTGAGCGAGTGAAAGGGAGAAAGGGCATCGTGTGGCTATGCTGAGCTAGGCAGGGTGGAAAGGAAGAGGAGACTGGGGGGGTGTAGGCTGGGGGAGGATGCCTGGAGGGAACTCCTAACAACCATGATAAATGGCAGGGAGGCTAACCACCATTCTCTCCCCAGTCATCTCCAGCTTTTCACTTACACTTACAGTACACCCACAAGTAACAGGATAGAAACAGAGGTCACCTTTAGCAACACATGATTTTTCATTCAGAGAGTGACACCCTGACTTATTCATCACAGACTGACTATATCACATTGCAACAGAACAGTCTTCCACTCAAAACTGGAACCTAAAGGACTCTATAATGAGCATTAACCAAATCAATTAACATATAGAGCGCCACCACACACACATCAAACAGTAGCAATTATCACAAAACTTCATTTTTAAATTGTGTAAAGGTCCAGGGAATATCCAATATACAGTGTAGCAATTTGAATCTGATCAAACAGACTGAAACAACATTTAGCCGATCATTTGTTTCTGCGGCTTCCTCACCGGTGCTGTTGACACACTGGACCTGAGGTTTCTGTGTCCCAGGACCACATGGCAGGTCCTCGTCTGGGACACACTCATCTAGCCTGACTAGTTGCCAGTCCCAGCAGCTGGGGTCTTCACATGGGATGGCTTCCACCAAGTGTGGGCAATTCCCTGGCCCTCCAGTCGGTTCGTTGCTTATCTCCCGTTTCCTCAATTTAAAACCTATGTAGACAAAGAACATCCCAAACATTTCAATACGGAAAATAAAAACATGACGAAAATAGACATGTAGCTATTATCTATTTTTGTACTCGGAAAAAAATAAATAAAATCTGTAATTGTTCTCCGCTTGTAGTTTATCTCTTCAACAGCCCTCTTGAAATGAATAGAGTATGTTATTATAGCAAGATTAGGATTACTGCACAAGAAGGTGCAATTCATTGGCAGGTTAATTGTAAGGACTTATGCTGTGGTCTAATTGACAGTAAATTGGTACAAAAGAGAGGATTTCATTGTGAAGAGCCAATGAGTAATTAGAATGTAGGTGTTGGACCACCCACAGATTTTAGATACTGCTTTTATGCCAGCAGGTTCTTTGAAGAGGACATTACCATGGCTACAATAACACCTACAGTACTAGGTATATATAAATAAATAAATAAATAAATATATATATATATATATATATATATATATAAATACACTACCGTTCAAAAGTTTGGGGTCACTTAGAAATGTCCTTGTTTACTAAAAATAAAAGCACATTTTTTGTCCATTAAAATAACAGCAAATTGATCAGAAATACAGTGTGGCCATTGTTAATGTTGTAATTGGCTATTGTAGCAGGAAACGTCTGATTCTTTAATGGAATATCAACATAGACAGAGGCCCATTATCAGCAACCATCAGTCCTGTGTTCCAATGGCACGTTGTGTTTAAGTAATTCTAAAAGCCTAATTGATCATTTTTGCAATTATGTTAGCACAGCTGAAAACTGTTGTGCTAATTAAAGAAGCAATGAAACTGTCCTTCTTCAGACTAGTTGAGTATCTGGAGTATCAGCAATTGTAGGTTTGATTACAGAAACAAAGAACTTTCTTCAAAAACTCGTCAGTCTACTCTTGTTCTGAGAAATGAAGGCTATACTATGCGAGAAATTGCCAAGAAACTGAAGATCTCGTACAATGCTGTGTACTACTCCCTTCACAGAACAGCGCAAATTGGCTCTAACCAGAATATAAAGAGTGGGAGGCCCCGGTGCACAACTGAGCAAAAGGACAAATACATTAGTGTCTAGTTTGTGAAACAGACACCACACAGGTCCTCAACTGGCAGTTTCATTAAATAGTCCCAGAAAAAATCAGTCTTAACGTCAATAGTAAAAAGGCAACTCCGGGATGCTGGCCTTCTAGGACAGACAAATCTCAATTTGAGGTGTTCAGATCACATAGAAGAACATTCGTGAGACGCAGACCAAATGAATGGTTGCTGGAGGAGTACTTGACACCATCTGTCAAGCATGGTGGAGGCTATGTGATGATCTGGGGGTGCTTTGGTGGTGGTGAAGTGGGAGATTTGTACAGGGTAAAAAGGGTCTTGAAGAAGGAAATCTATTACTCCATTTTGCAATGCTATGCCATACTGTACCCTGTGGACAGTGCTTGACTGGAGCCAATTTCTTCCTCCTACAGGACAATGACAAAAAGCACAGCTCCAAACTATGCAAGAACTATTTAGGGAAGAAGCAGTCAGCTGGTATTCTGTCTATAATGCAGTGGCCAGCACAGTCACCAGATCTCATCCCTACTGAGCTGTTGTGGGAGCAGCTTGACCATATGGTATGTAAGAAGTGCCCATCAAGCCAATCAAACTTGTGGGAGGTGCGTCAGGAAGCATTGGCTGAAATCAATTCAGATTACCTCAACAAATTGATAAGTAGAATGCCAAAGGTCTGCAAGGCTGTAATTGATGCAAATGGAGAGTTCTTTGATGAAAGCAAAGTTTGAAGGACACAATTATAATTTCAATTAAAACTCAGTATTTTTAACTTTGGTAAGGACTATATTTCCAATTCATTTTTATATATTTCCTATTCAAACTCATTTCATGGTATATATTTTCATGGTAAACACGGACATTTCAAGTGACCCCAAACTTTTGAATGAGAGTATATATATAAGTTAATAGGTAACTGTTTCCAAACTATTGACTGGTAGTATATATATTCATCGACTGTACAATATACCATCTTGAACGCCATACGTTGTAAATGACGTCATACAGAACTCATAATATATAACACATAATAGATAACACAATCTATAATGACAAACGGCATGTTAACAGATTTTCCACCATTTTATGGCGATAGCCGCCAGTAGGTTTGACAGGGACATAATAAACCACAGTGTTATGAAAGCACTCTGTAAGCACCTCGACACACACCACCCACACACACGCAGTCACCTGACAGACTCCAGCCCGTGTCTATCCAAGGCTCCGCACATACCTTTCTTCCCTTCTTGGACATTGCAGTTCTCATAGGTGCAGGGTCCCCAGGCCCCCCAAGGGGACACCTCACACTCGATGGGACAGGGGATGTGGCACAGCTGGGACGTGTCAGGAATGGGACCGCCACACAGCTTGCTGTCCACGGGGCGAGACGCTGGAGACATGGACGGTTACAGTTACAGGCATCCCAACACACTGCTGTAATTGCAAACGTACGACGTGTTCTGAAACGTGTGGATGTAGAAGACGAATACAGTGTTCAGAGAAACATTTTACCTGACCACCCTGAGGTGAAGGCTTCCTTTGCAATCGGTCAACCATATTTTCCATTCAGCTGATTGATCGTATTAAGCACTTGTGTACTAAATGTTTACCAGTGTGCGTGCTTGTGGAAATGTAGTGGAAAAATCCAAACAAAGGTGAAAACAGTTGTTTTCACTTTAATGAAAATCACAACACACAGTCCCAGAAGAGAGTACATGAAACCCACAGTCAAGGTTAACTATAGTTTATGAACGCTGCCATATTCCTGCTATTCCACTTTGTTTATAGTCACACTGTAAGCAAACTGTCCGGATGAAAAATTAGCTCAGACGATTCCTTCAATGGTGTCTAACACATAAAACAACATTGACAGGCCATGTGCTTGTCACTAGAAACATATGAAGGCTGTATCGAAGGTGTGAGATTGTATCACCTCATACATATTCCATAAAGGATCCTCTAGTGCTAAGATCTCATTTTGTGTCCTTTCCGAATTAGAAACTGTATACACAGAGAACGTATCCCCGACAAGGAACTTCACGCAAAGGGCACTTTCTTCATGATTTTCTTGGCAGGAGAATAAGTGAAGTCGACTGCAATTTTCCGGAGGTTCTTAAATGCGCTTGAATAAATGGTTTTGTTTTCAGTTGGAGTGGAAAGTTGGTGGGTGGTTTTATGAGTGTGTCACATCGAAGCTGTTTTGGAATGCTACACATTGCAGGTGGTCCAGGCTGAAGCAACAGACGCTCTCCCTCACCTAACAGATGGTCCCTCTACCAAGGGCTCTACTGCCTAATAGATACCCCTCTGCCGGAGCTTATGAACACGTGCACACCAAAACACACATAGACACTGTGACATGCACGGAAACAGAGCAGATGCACGGAGGAACACGCGGAGACAAGCAAACACATACACACACATCTGCAACCATATGCCAGACAGGTCAAATACACGCACGGACACTCAAAATGCGATCCAAACGTTGCGTCAACTGTCGCATTGCTTGCAATCAATCACGCACGTGCACAAGCACACATTCCTACCTAGGAGGGTGTGAAGATCAAGTTGTCCTTGTACCTGTCTACCCAATTCTGACAGTAATGGGGTAGAGGGGGTAAAAGTCTCCAAATATTAACTCAGAGCTTGACGCCTTATCAAGTCAATAAAGCTAAAACAAACTCTGAACATACATTGAAAGTGAGCCTGGCTTTGATATGCTAAATGAATAATTCACTCACAAACATTTTGGGAGTCAAATACTGCATTTTATAAGCCAGATAATTCCTGTAATGTTAGCGTGCAGAACCGACGTCAATCTATGTACATCAATCCATTCTTAGTAGAAATTGTGGACTTACTGAGGAATGGTGTTTGTGATAAACAAAAAGACAATGTCTTAATTAAATGATATATAGAATGTGCTCCTCTTCTACAATGAAATATCCCCAGTGCTACAACTAATGTAAGTGTGGCTTATGGAATATGCAAAGCATATGTGAGATATTTTTCTCCCAGCACTCAACTGGGAGAAAAACATCTCACATATGCTTTGCATATTCCATTGGAAAAAAAAAAAAAAAGACAAAAAAACAAGACAATCTGTGCCAAATGTGCCAGGCAAATATGTGGTTGTCCTTTTCCAGATGATTTTAAAAGTGTTTATGTTCCAACTTATGGGAAAACACATGTTGGTGTGGAAATGAAACTACAGCACTTGAGATATGGAAATATGGAGAGGCTATCAAGACAGCCCACTTTATGAAAACATCATCGAATCATCCATCAAGACGTGATTGCATGCGCGCAAACAGCACTTCATCTGAGAGGGAGGTCAGTAAAACAGTGGCGCAGACAAGCAGCATGGGGTCTACCGAGAGAGGAAGTGGTTTCTAAAGGCACCTACCTGTGATTTCAAAGCTGATGGATAGGAGAGGGGGAACACTAGGCTTCTGCTGGTTTGGGACCTGACCTTCTGCAGGCACAGGGAGAGACAACTATTAGCAAAACTGCTGCTGGGCAGGGAGAGGATTTTGGAAGTTGAGGCATGCTTTAAGTGCTATCTAAGGGGTCTCTCACAATAAAACACAGTGGATGTTTTTTTACACAAGGGCTGGGAAACGCAGCAGGGGTACATTGAAGGTGCTCCAGCAGGATCTGTCTAGTGTCCCCTCAGCGCTGGTTTTAGCATTTCCCACCCTTGAATGGTTACGGTGTGGATTCAGGTTGAACCTGGACCTGTTCTTCTGAGAGCCTGGCGGTTTAGTTTATGCATGCAGTAGTGGTAGCAGCAGACATCACTGAGCCAGTCTGAGGCAGCCGGGAAGATTACCCGCTGATGGGGGAAGAGGAATCCTGCTCCAGGAAGATAAGAACACTTTTCCTTCTAACTCCCACACACGCGCTAACGCACACAACCACCACACACACACACACACACCCCACGCATGCAAGCGCACAGTGGGAACACACACACGCACACCCCAACAACATCAGCGGTATCTTCCCTTCCGATGTATGCATTTATCTTTAACAACAATGTGTTTTTCAACATGCATAAGGAAATTATGCGGATTCATGTTTTAAGGACCAGTTAGACTGACAGACAGACAAACAGACACACAGACAGAGAAAGCAAGAGCAAGTGAGAGGGAGACAAAGACAGAAAGTGACAGAGAGAGAAATAGCAATAGAGAGACAGAAAGAAAGAGACAGAGAGAAAGACCGAGAAAAAGACAGAGACAAAAGAAGGGAGAGTTTGCATTCTTGTGTGTGTCCTGTGACGGGTCAGATGCATTGTCTGCCACAACAACAGAAATATCTAAACGTTTCTACAGCATAATTAAGGTAGAACTTCCTCCTCATCAAGGAACATGCTTAAATACAGTCAGCACTTCACCAACACTTACCCGCATAACAGCAGAAAAATCTCCTTATATAATAGCTAAGTCTACTTCTCGCATTATGGAAAGGCTTAATATTTTCCGCAAGCCACCTCCACCGTTAACGCTTAGTCTCAGAATCCTTCCTAATTAACTGGCATTGACTTCAAGTGGGCTTGACAGGTGAGTGTCACAGCCTGAGTGTTCTCATTTTTCCGCGGCATAGGAGTCATATCAGGACAGTTGATGCACTCAGGTTATGTTATTAAAGGAGTTCCACTCTCCTTATTGCCTCTTGCTGCAGTATGCAGTGTTCAAGAGGCACTAGAGAGATTCTGCTATGGCCCCAGTATTCCTGCAACAAACTTTCAGAGAATGTGGATACCAAGGTGTGTTAAAATGGTGTTACTCAGGAATTGCTGTTGTTAGGAAATGTGGAAGTAGATCTCTGGTCTTTTGTTTTGCATTATTCAGATCCCGGGTAGTTTTCCCATTACTTGGAATGGAAAAATACTGTACATGACAATGTGTGTTAATGAATGTGTTAGACACAAGGTAACGAGCGCAACGGCATGTCTTTGATGTTGGAATAATTTCATAAGCAAACTTGTGACGATGTTCTCTTTGTTGTAGTGAAGGATTTCACGTGGGACTGTTTCGTACAAGCTTCAAAGAAAAAACGTACAACAATATCAGATGTGTCATGTCGTAGCGTAACATTTGGTTTTGATTATTCCGTCCAAGATGCAGGTTGGATTTCTTCACAATAAGTCTTGTTTTAGAGGCAGCTCTAACCAGAAAGCAGAAATTCTGTTATCTGTTGACCCAATGTTAAGAGTGGAGTTTACATCCCAAGCCTAATGTCACCATATTCAACTGGTTAAGGAGAGGGTTAGGGTGAGGTAAGGGTTGGCAGTGGTTAAGTTTAGGTTAAAGTCAGGGTTATGGTTATGGTTTAGGGTCAGGACTGACTAATTCTTAGAGCATGCAGCCCATTTGAAATATAAACTCTGGCCTTGGTCGCTGAGGCAACCAATAACATCATTTCAGTCTCAGAGGCAAAGCTGCCAAAAGAAAAAGATTTCAGATGAAAACCGTTGTCCTCAGATGGTTTAATAGCTTATGAACATAGCACCGTCAGATAAGCTTTCTTTGTGGTTATTGAGAAAGTTGCACGTACAAAATCATTGCATAAAAACTAAATCAAGACCATATCTTAACACAAATTCTGAGCATCTGTCAATGTTTATGCAAATGTGTCCAGGTGTGAAACAGACCTGATCTTGATACACGTTGATATACGTTGTGTTGGAATGGGTTCTAACGTGCACAATTTAAATACAGGGCTATTATACGGAGGGAAAGACTTTGTAATGGTGTTGTACACACAAAACGCTTTATCATAGGAACATGTTGTATGTTGAAAGTACTTCCTACCATCTTTGTCTTTGAGGTTATTGAGGTAGGTCAGTAGTTCTGCGTTGGCCTGGACACAGTACACCTCTCGATTCTGTAGCCCTCCCCCGCATAGGCCGGTCTGGTTGCTACGCCGACGGTCCTGTTGGCTTAGCAACGAGTCCACTCTACAGTCGCTCCACTCCGTAGTCCTCCAGGTGTAACTGTGATGGTGACAGACAGATGTATTCGTGGGTTTTATGCTGTCAAAACACATGTACTTTCTGAAAGAGGTTTCTTTAGCAAATCAAAACCTGTCAAGTCTGTGCTATAAAAATACATGTGTGACTTTAACTGGAGATTCAGCTGTCAAGTTTGGAATAGATGTAAATTAACTCTAACTGGCTTACTCTTCGACAACATCTTCGGGCCAATTACTTCCAATCCATGTGTCATGAGTAATATGAAAAGTTGTTGTTTTGAATTTTTATAATAATAATGTCAGTTTTAAAAACTTGCTATTTCAATACCAAAGGTTTGATAGACAGTGTGGTCTCAACGTTTCACAGATTGGAAACAGGACAGCTTAAGTGCTACAGTAGTAGTTGCTATATTTCAATGAAGGCTGTGTGTGTGTGTGTGTGTGTGTGTGTGTCTGAGTCTGTCAGAATACAGCATGGACAATTATCCTCATTGATTCAATTTGACTGTAGTCTGTTTCTGGAACTAACCCAA
Source organism: Esox masquinongy (assembly GCA_016801175.1). Classification (NCBI taxonomy): domain Eukaryota; kingdom Metazoa; phylum Chordata; class Actinopteri; order Esociformes; family Esocidae; genus Esox; species Esox masquinongy. The sequence goes on from JACXGI010007661.1 coordinate 19,625, forward strand.
ATACTTAGGCCAGTATTCCTCTATGCTCTTTAGTTTTCTTTTTCTAATCTATGCAGCATTCAGGGTGTTAGCACACTTAGTCTGTCTAGGTGATTGAAAAGGTCTTGAAAGCCAGCCTATCAGGTTACTGCAGTGATGTTTTGAAACAAACTAACACCACCATGTAAAACATACACTCTACTTAAAACATCACCGATTCTTGTCACCAACCCACTTCCAAGCTGTGTGCCTACAATTCCTGTCCGGGTTGTGTCCCAAATTATTTAAAAAAATGGTTAAATTCCAGAAACTCAGGGTATCAATTATTTTCTGTTAAACTATGACACTGATTTATACAGTCAAGCATCTCCATCACAGTAAGACACACTCACGTGGCACATGGAGGTACTCCATCCTCTTCGGTGTCACATGGCTCCGTCTCCTCCAGTGGAGCGCAGTTCTCCCCCTCCCCCACGGCGAACTGGAGCACACGTCTCGACCTGGTGCGCTGGCCCCTTGGGGAGTTTGGATTGGGGTCCGTGCAGGCCTTTGAGCAGAGGCCCCAGTCTGACCAGTCGCTCAGCTCACAGTCCTTAGGGAGAATGCAGGACTGGATCGTCAGAGGGAGTTCCCTGGGCTGGCAAAGACTGAAAGGAGGGAAACATTGGTTAGGACAGTCATCTGAGATCCGTGTGAAATCTGCCCGCGATGTGAAATAGAGGATATGAATGTTTGACACGCTGGCGGTCCCAGTTCAGACTATTAGAGGTCAGTGGAATTCAGAGGTGTTCAGTTGAGGTACATTTCCAGGTAGAATTTGGGGTACGCCGGTTGAATTTGCAGAATATTGGTTTTCTTCAATTGCGGTGTGATAGTGCGTCGTGTAGGATGGATGCCAACACCTGTCGGTAGACAACAGGAAGCCTGGGGTCATTCATCAATGACCGGGACATAAGTACGTGATACTAACGTGATCATGTACTGTCTCGCACACATACATGTCCCATACTAGCATGCACATCATATGAGATGTGGCGCCACAGTTCCCGCGTTGAGGTAGTGAATTTCATTGTTGGTTGAAATGCACCCAGGAAAGGACCATGGGTGGATAGCAGGAGGAGTTTTGTACATGTAATACAACAAAGGACATTAAATTAATCATTTCAGTTTAACATCTACATAAACTCTGATGGGTTGTGCCTTCAAAAGAAGAAACAACTTCTGATCAATCACCGAAAGCAAGCACTCTGTTAATCATCCAACTTGGCGCTAATGAATAAGCACTGGCTCTTTAAGCTCTTTGAAATGATTAGGAATTCTCTCTGACTAAAAGGCGACCCTTTTCTGTTCCTTGGTTTGCAGCGTACATCGCCTTTCCCCTGAGGCTATGCAGCCGATGAGCTATTACAGCTAATTACAGCTCTGCTTGGTTTAGAAAGAAGTCCGTCGCTGCCACATTTCACCTCCATCTCTTCACACTTCTACTAGAAACCAGTGAAACTGGTTGGAAAAACGTTTGTGTGTCTAAGTAATGTTTTTAGGTCCCATGTCTCTGTAGTTTATTACACTTCTCAAGTCTTAAATGTGATGGGCCAACAGGTGTGATGGAACGGAGAAGCTGTGTTGTGCCACAAACGAGGCATGCAGGGAGATTTATTTTCAGTGAAACACAATGAGGAATTAATGAATGTGACAAGTGAAGATAATGGCTCACTTCCTGACTCATGAAACTTTACACATTCTTAAAAGCTTTTATGCATCTATTGACCCATTTTCACGGCACTCAGTCTCTGAGTATTTGATGCTTCTTTGTTGTGTCTACTGTCTATTCTTCTGCATTGTTGTGGGGTTTTTGAAGTTTTCACAGTAGTCATTATTTCTTCATCTCCGTCTTTCAGACAGAATGGGGACATACAAACAATTTCACTTGAAATAAGAGAGTAATAATAAAACACTCAAATTCAAAGGTCCCTAAAGGTTGCATAGCGGATAACCTTGATGAAAACAGTTTAGAAAGAAACGCTAAGTGGTTTCTATGGCCAGGGTAGATCAGTGACGAAAAACAGAGGCCTTATGGCACAAGGACATTTAAACAAAATGATATAAATTGATGGTTTCTAGAAGAATTTCTGTTTCTGTAAACTGGACCAGTGGACTGCCATACACAAGACAGTAAAAAGCCCACAGATGGCTTTTCTACAAGTTCTTTTCTACAACAGGGCTCAAGCAAAGAGTCCTGAGAAAGTAGTGGCCCATCGATGACAGATTTCTATCAAACAAAATGGGAAATGAAGTCAGCAAGATGCTAGGAGGACAACTGGCTACATTCACTGGGTTATCACTTCAGAGGGAAGTTTGTTCCACTTTTCTGAAGTGGCAAAAACAACTATGAATATTTCAGAACCAGAAATAAACAAGTCAAAGATTAATATTTATGATCCTAAGGGCACAAGGGTTGTTTTCACGGTTACTTTGAAATATTTGATCCTAGCAACTGCTATAAAGTTGGCACCAACAGCGCATTAATGAATAGATTTAGTACATAATTGATCAAATCTGTGGCATGCTTTCATCTTTCCTTAAATGCACAATACCAATACATGTACCAATATGTGAATTGTGCAGCTCATCCTGCTCTTGACGTTGTTGTTTTTTGCCCTTAATTTGCAATTTATGCTAAACTAACACGTTTTTTAACATGGTTTTAAGATGATGATACCAAGCTTTATATCTACAGGGTATATTTTTGTAAATTATTTGAAATTGCACTGAAATTTGCCTTTATTACTATGTTTCTCAGAAACGCATCGTAACAATGCGTACATAATATGGCTAAATAGATACTAACCGCAGTGCATTTTCTAAGTCTGAAAATTCCTTCTCTTTAAAACCAAATATCACCAATAACTTTATAAAGTGCATTATAGAGTAATGGCTAAGATTCAATAAGGAATGAGAATGGGTGAATACAGAGTGTCAACATTTCGAGTAGACATCAGAACGTGGGAGTGCCCAATTATTGTTTTGACAGCAAAGAGACAGAGCAAATAACCAAGATCCCCTACCAGTCATCTGACGGGGGTAAGAAAGTCACTAAGAGCTATAGGTTTAAGAACATGTATGGCCATTGCTATTAATGCCTGGACTTCATGTACAGTGCAGTACATCACAGCATAATACTTTGCTTACGATTCTGATGGAGATTTGTGATCAAAAACTCTGGTCGGTTTAGATTATGTGAACAGTTTGTAGGGCTATTTTCAGATTGCGTTTTATAAACGGAAAGCCAAGAGACAGCTCACCAAGATGACTAACATAAATACACTTCTGAAAAGACAAAAACACAGGTTTCTTATGACTAGCTACTTACCATAGTTGTCCTAATCAGGCTACAAGTATAATTTTGAAGGACAATCAGCACACAAAATCAACTGAGACATTACGCCAGACCTGATCCCAACCCAGAGTCACTCACCTGAGTCCCACTGTACTCCCATTCCTGTGTGCACAGCTCACTGCACGACTCTGGTATCCCACCTGGATGTCCCAGAAGGGACTCTCCTGCCGGTTGAGACGGTTTCTGGTTCGTTTCTTCTGGATCAGCTCTCTGGTATCTGGGTCTTTGACCCCAGGTCTCTCCCTGCCCCCCGCCTTACCCTTCCTCCGCTTGGCCTGCCGCACTGGCCGAGAGATGGGGAGGGAACAGGGAGTCCAGGGGCCCAGCCTCAGACTGTATACCCCCTCGGCCCCCTTGCAAGATCCCGGCTTACAGGTTTGGAACTCCGTCAGGTTGGGGCAGGCAGAACCCCCAAAGAGAGGAGGTACCAGGACGCTGCGGACCCGGTTCTGCAGGCCAGTGCCACAGGTTTTTGAGCAGGAGGTCCACGGAGTGAACTCAGACACCACACACTCCTGAGGGCAAGGGATCAGACAGGCTTGCTCCAGCCGAGGCTTGGGCTCAAAGTACTCACAGATGGCGTCCTCTCCGGGGGACTCGTCGGCCATCAGTACGCAGCCCACCTCCCGAGTCTGGATGCCCTCCTTACCCCCATTGCAAACGTACGGCCGCATGGCCCCAAAGGTCCTCGCCGACACGGACACACATTGGCTCCAGGCACCCAGCTGCCAGTCGTACAGGTCTTTGTGCCAGTCGCACACACGGAAGCAGTTCTGCTGGTTGGAAGGCCGTTGGGACTGGTAACAGTTGGTGTGGAGGGTGGTCCAGCCATCGACATGGGCACACCACACCGCCCGGCTCTGGCTGCCCCCAGGGCCACAGTCACTGCCCATGCATCTCCCCCACGGCCCTGGGGAAAACAACACAGGCTCACCGTTAAAATATGCATAAGGGGGAAGTCCTTTTGAACATCAAAGTGCATCCACTGACGGCACATTGTACTTACAGTGTTTCTCGATTGCTTTAGCTCATTTCTTGAAACAGTGTTATCATTCCCAAAGCTCTTGGTGCATTTGTCAAAAATAGCTTTTATGGTACAGCACAACAACATAGCTCCCCTGCAAAAGGTCATAACTCCCCCAAAACATTTAACTAATGCTTCAAAACAAATTTATTGTCTCACATAGAATGTCAATGCCCTGAAAATGAAAAGTTCCTTTGGCATTGTGTAAACAATGGTGTCAAAATGTTTAGTTGTTCTGTCAGTATGTTAGTAGACCTTGGAAATGTTCCTTATATCCGCATTTCAGTCTTGTCCTATATTTTTATTTATACTGAATGTTTACTGTATTAGAATGTTATTTTTGTCTAGCTCACTGAATGATATTGTGTATCAAACTGAATCCGATTCAGATGCCAATTACAACAGTACAAGGTTTAACACTACACATTGCATTCACATTTCCACTGACATTTTTGCAGTAATTTTTTACATAAGGTGCTTTATAACCGCCTTACACCACAGTAAACAGAAAACTTACACAGCATAATATAATACAAAAATACATCAATACAAAAAAAGGAAAATAATGTATAGCCTAACACTGTAACACAGTAAACCTGGAGTTCTACACTAAAGACTCTACCTCACTGGATGTCCTGTGGCTCCTGTTTGTCTGGCTACAGATTTTCATCAACATCACACCTGATATTTTCTCTTGCGATGCAACAATGGAAACATCTTCTTGCATGCCGTAACCATCCCCTGCAAAGTTCTGCTGTGATCAATTTAGCGGACGTTACAAAAAATCCATATTACTGTAATGATATTCATGGTATAATATGCCTGACAGATTTTGACAATAGAATGGACTATTGTGCATATGATAACTTACACAATGAAAGAATTCATATGTTTTGGATTCATATGTTTTGGAGACTAACTATTCAACTGAAAAGCAACATAATCAGTTTTGATCAGCTAGATATATTCAGTTGGTTATTATGCAAAATTGTTTACAATTAAATTGGTAATTGAGAGAAATTAAAATCTGTTGTGAACAAGTGCCCAGTGGTTTGGATGTTTGCACATGTTGTTTTGAAAATATTCATTATCATTTGAGAGTTGTGCCAAAGCAATTGAGCAAAACTGTAAACTCCAAATGCAACAATGTACACGGATGTGAGGGACATCAAGGGAGACACAGCAGGGTTCTGGGATGGTTGTTCATGGCTCATTTGGGTCAAAAGCAAACCCGGGACACAGATATCATTTGGTGAACCAGCATATATAATTAACATATGGTACATTGTCAGATGCAGATGATGGACCCGTTAAGATAATGTACAGAGTACCCCAACCATGCGTTTATACCAACCCAAAGGAGACATATATACGTTGTTACTCAGAGTATTACAGAAGCTCATTCGTTGATGTTTAACACCATAATAAACCACAGTAAGAAAGCTATTGCTTAAATGCAGTGCTGTTCATTGACTCACTGAGCCCATCCCAATGTGTGGCTGGGTTGTGCACCGATCTTCTCATCCACAGGCTGGTGATCGAACGACTGAGCCAGAAGACTAATGGATAACTTCACCTCGCACCAAGCCCCTGTGCTCACACAGCCAATTGATTGCGTCAGGCTTCGGACTCTGGACGACGTCCGGGTGAGGACGCCCTGTGTTTACCATGGTTCCGGCCCCCGTCTGACTGAAACGGGCTGAAACATTTCCTGCACTTATCAGACCCGACTGCTTCAGAGGACAGGCTATTAGCAGACGGTTGTCTCTCAGCTGCTGTTCTCTCTTGCAGGACACGCCTTCAATCAGCTTGTCAGCATGTGAACACGAGGCTCAAAGCATATTCCACATGGATGGATTATTTCCACCTGTACCAACACAAGATCAATGCCCTTCTGTCAGACCACATACGCTCCATAGATTGTTGTGATTCAATGGATGTCTGGGCGTCCGTTAGCTACAGGTCAGACTGGGGTTTATTTAATAGTCTTTAGAAATGGGGTGTCTGGGGTATTCAGCACTTAAGAGGCAGGGGGTAAAATATCTGGAGCAATCCGGAGGCTTATCCCTCTATGCTGTTTGTCTGAATAAATTCAGTCCTACAATTATTTCACCATTAGGAAAAGAAGCCTACATTGAAGTTGCATTCCACACATGGTGTCAGTAGTGTGATCGTGCACTGGCACTGAACAATGACAGCAGTAGGATGTGAAATTGGACTCTGTGTCATAGAAGCCAAATTGACATCCTCTTTTCCACAATATTAGTAGGATAAGATCATCCACATTAGTCTCAGACATGGTGGTATGCTAAATGAAAGAATTGAAGAACAAAACTAGAATTTCAACAGTTAGTTAAAACTCATGTTTTTAGGGTTTATTTGTTAGAGTGAAGAAAAAAACACGTCCAACTTTATCAAAAAGGAACCTCTCCTACAGTAATTTTGTTTGTGACCCCAACTAACATTCACAATGTCCAAAGGGATTAACACCAAAAGGCTCGAATGCAGTCCTCTCTATAAGCAAAAGATTAAGCTGGAGTAAGAACAAAGTGTAATATCCTTACTGTTGGGAGATTCTCTGTCACCCTGGGGTCATTTAATGAGCTTTGGTTATCTGTCTAACCGTTCTAACAATAGGGCTATTCACTGAGTTGTGGTTGATTCCAGAGCATCTCTTGTTCTAAGACAGGCACTGCTCCAGAGCATCTCTTGTTCTCAGACAGGCACTGCTCCAGAGCACCTATCTTGTTATAAGACAGGCAGTGCACCAGAGCACAACTCTTGTTCTAAGACAGGCACTGCTTACTGCCAAGGTCAGGGATCATTTCGAAGTGTCCTTGCTATCTGACAGGTACTTAAGTGGTGGTCCAACAGCCAAGAAATCCCTGTCATTACTTCTGGTTTAGGTGTGTAGACCACTTAAAGTGTCTGTCATTTTTTCAGAATGTCACAACTAGTTTGGAAAGGTTTTATTATGACCAGATTAGTTTGTCCTTATGAAAACAACAATAACATTTTATCACATCTCAGATGGCCAATGATATAAATAAAACTGTAAAAGAAAGCAAGCTAAGGCATTAATTTGACCTTTCTCCTTAGAGACAACCATACTGTAGTCTTATGAGGTTACATTCTCTTTTGCTTAGCACAGTATTACAGATTTTTGTGAAGTAGACACAAATTGCTAATTAAAAATGTGTGACCTGCATACGAAAAAGGCCAAGGATGTAATTTCATTCAGATTTTGAAAGAAAGGCATGTGATTGGTTAACTGAACTTGCCTGGAAAAGGGCGGAGTTTGCATTGTCAAAAGGATAGCGAGAACATTAGACTTTGCACTTCCCTGTAATTCCTAAGCTTAACTCTAACCTTAACCCCTTATCTAACATTTATTACATTACCCTTATCCTTCAGCACAGATCTAAAAAAAAAATAAACTAAAATAAGTCATTTTTCGTATGCATGTCATACATTTCTAATGATGAATTTGTGTATATTTCACAAAGACCTGTGATAATACACCGATCAGCCATAACATTATGACCACTGACAGGTGAAATGAATAACACTGATAATCTTGTTATCATGGCACCTGTCAGTGGGTGGGATATACTAGGCAGAAAGTGAACCTTCTGTCCTCAAAGTTGATGTGTTAGAAGCAGGAAAAATGGGCAAGCATAAGGATCTGAGCGACTTTGGCAAGGGCCAAATTGTGATGACTAGACGAATGGGTCAGAGCATATCCAAAACTGCTGCCCTTGTGGGGTGATTCCGGTCTGCAGGGGTCAGTACCTATCAAAAGTGGTCCAAAAAATAGAAAAGTGGTGAACCGGTGACAGGGTCATGGGCAGCCAAGTCTCATTGATGCACATGGGGAGCGAAGGCTGGCCCGTGTGGTCTGATCCAACAGACGAGCTACTGTAACTCAACTTGCTGAAAAGGTTAATGCTGGTACTGATTGAAAGGTGTCAGAACACAGTGCATCGCAGTTTGTTGTGTATGGGGCTGCGTAGCCGCAGACCAGTCAGGGTGCCCATGATGAAACCTGTCCAAAAGCGCCTACAATGGGCACGTGAGCATCAAAACTGGATCACGGAGCAATGGGAGAAGGTGGCCTGGTCTGATGAATCACGTTTTCTTTTACATCATGTGGATGGCCGGGTGCGTGTCGCTTACCTGGAGAACACATGGCACCAGGATGCACTGTGGGAAGGAGGCAAGCCGGCGGAGGCAGTGTGATGCTTTGGCAATGTTCTGCTGGGAAACCTTGGGCCCTGCCATTCATGTTGATGTTACTTTGACACGTACCACCTACTTAAGCATTGTTGCAGACCATGTGCACCCTTTCATGGCAACGGTATTCCCTGATGGCATTGGCCTCTTTCAGCAGGATAATGCACCCCGCCACAAAGCAAAAATGGTTCAGGAATGGTTTGAGGAAAACAACGATGAGTTCAAGGTGTTGACTTGGCCTTCAAATTCCCCACATCTCAATCCAATCGAGCATCTGTGGGATGTGCTGGACAAACAAGTCCGATCCATGAAAGCCCCAACTCGCAACTTACAGGACTTAAAGGATCTGCTGCTAACATCTTGGTGCCAGATACCACAGTACACCTTCAGAGGTCTAGTGGAGTCCATGCCTCGACGGGTCAGGGCTGTTTTGGTGGCAAAAGGGGGACCTACACAATATTAGGCAGGTGGTCATAATGTTATGGCTGATCGGTGGGTTTTTACAAAGATTCCATAAAGCTCTGGTGAACTATGCAGGTGGTTTAGTTGAATACAGACATTAAACAGCCATATCAGGCACTGTATCAAAGATTTCCATAAGTAACCCAAGATAAACCAACACTGTTTCCAATGGGAGGCTAATGAAGAAGTGTGGGCAGAACCTACTGTAGAAAAGAGGTAGGTAGAGCCAGAAATGTGCTAGAATGATCACATTGGCACTTTCAAGCATGTATATGTGAATATTTCCAGACAGCAATGCCTACTCTGTGAAGCTACAACCCTGTTTCCCCAAAAATTGAGATGCTGCTTGAAATGCAAATAAAAACAAAATCCAATGATCTGCAAATCATTTATGCAAATCATCATTTATCCCTATCCCTATACTGAGAATTGTTATTGTTTTTGGAAAAATACATGCCCATTTTGAATTTGATACCTGAAACACGTTTCAAAAAAGTTGGGACAGAGGCATGTTTACCACTGTGTTGCATCACCTCTTCTTAACAACAGTCTGTAAGCGTTTGGGAACTGATGAGACAAATTGCTGTAATTTTGAAAGTGAAATGTATTTCCATTCTTGCATGATATAGGATTTTAGCTGCTCAATAGTTCAGGGTCTCCTTTGTTGTATTTTTAATTTCATAATGCGTCAAATGTTTTCAGTGGGTGACAGGTCTGGACTGCAGGCAGGCCAGTTTAGCACCTGGCTCTTTTACTACAGAGCCATGCTGTTGTAATACGTGCAGAATGTGGTTTGGCATTGTCTTGCAGAAATAAGCAAGGCCTTCCCTGAAAAAAAACATTGTCTAGATGGCATCAGATGTTATTCCAAAACCTGTACATATTGTTCAGCATTAATAGTGCCTTCACAGATGTACAAGTCAACCATGCCATGTGCACTAATGCACCCCCATACCATCACGGATGCTGGCTTTTGAACTGTGCACTGATAAGAAGGCAGATGGTCCCGCTCCTTTTTACTCCGGAGGATGCGACGTCCCTTGTCCCTTGCATACAGAGATTTCTCCGGATTCTCTGAAACTTTTAATGATTTTATGTACCGTAGACAATGAGATCCCCAAACTATTTGCAATTTTACATTGAGAAGTGTTATTCTTAAATTGTTGCACTATTTGCCCGCATAGTGTTTCACAGAGTGGGGAACCCCTCCCCATCTTTACTTCTGACAGACCCATTCTCTCTGGAATGATCTTTTTATGCCCAACCATGTTACTGACCAGTTGCCAATTGACCTAATTAGTTGTGTGATATTCCACCAGGTTTAGATTTTTAGCATCACATAACCTTTAGAGTCTTTTATTGCCTCCGTCCCAACTTTTTTGAAACGCGCTTCTGGCATCAAAATTGGGTATACATTTTTCAGGAAACAATAACAGTTTCAACATTTCATATGTTGCCTTTGTACTATTTTCTCTTGAATATAGTGTTTCAATGATTTGCACGTAATTGCATTCTGAATGCTCAGCCACTGGACTTCCTCTCCCCCTGGGGACAGACAATAACAACCAGAGGCTTCAGAGTGACACATCCGGGTGACCACTGGGTTCTCGATCTATCTGTGTCTGCATGGCTTCTTGTCAGACAGCACATCTTTGCACAACTCAAGGTACATAGTTAGTTGTACATAACTTATGTTAGCTGAAAGTGTTTGCCCGGCTGTTTACTAGGCCTTTCTAGGCAAACACAGAAAGTGTTTCACTTCCGCAAAATACGTCTCTGTGGCTTTTCTGACTCTTTCAATAGTGCAAGGCTCCTTGGGCAAAAAACCTTCCAGACTGATAGCACAGTGGCAATAATAATTACAAGGCTACTTATATTCCCTAACGATCATTCCCAACCAGTCCAGTTACAGCACAGAGAAAAACTGAACATAAAAGTCACTCTCAAATACACTGACAAATAGCCTTTGGCAGAGATGAGCATCAACACATTGAACATGCCATGAAAAGTCACTGTTAAGCCCAGCAGAGAAATTAGATAGCCAAACGGCCTGCAAACAACATGGTGAACATGATGCAAGCCCAAACTATGTTTCCCTTCAGAGAGATAGGAAGACAGAAGATAAAGTCTGAGGAATAGTACAGAAGTCTGCATTTGAAGGGATTTCATCATCAAGTCATTCAATGACTGAAGTATGGTCAGACACACTTAATTTCACTTACAAATGAACAAAAGTGTAAATCACTGAGGAAGAGACCAGAGGCTACCACTTAATGTCTGTCGAAAAACTTTGAGCTGCTTAGCATTCATGGATAATTACCAACCCTGTGTTCAGTGCAATCTGTGCCCTTGGCCATGTTTCACTAAGCTACGATACATTGACTAAAGCTCTTCTTCTCACACTTGACCTGAATTTCATTAGCTGGAATAGCACAATGGTGCTGACAAGGTTTAAAGGGCTTCTTTTTATGATTCTGTTTCAGCAAGTACAACATACAGCACTGCACATAACTCTGAGGCAGCCTTTTGATTTAACCCACAATGTTAATCAGTATCTCTTGTTTTATTTACTCCTTGCTCTTGTCAAATTACAAATAATGTGCAATTTAATTCAAATATGGATATTCATCAATGATTTTAGACTCTGTGCCAATATTGATACTATGACAACTTTACGAACTAGTGCCACATCTCATGGTTGCCAGTGGTTATAAATCTAATTTGAGTCAGTCAATTAATGCTGATGACTCATTTAATTTCTAAATAGTGCACTTCAGCTTGAAGGAGACAGCTTTTTTCAGTTATATTTTAAATATTCTCAAATCACCCATTCACGAGATTCAAAATTGAACTGTCAATACATCCAGCAGCCAGTGAAATTTACAAATGTCAAAGTGAATGGTCATGTAACACAGAAGGAAAGATTTCCAACTCTAAGTAAAAGAACATATCAGTAAATCTCATATTCCACCATTAATTTAACAACCTGCCAGAAGTGATTTCACAACACGCCACCAAGCTAGCAAACACAATAAAAACAGCATGCTTGAGTAAATATGAACACTCCGGTAAAATGCCTTGTATTCAATGAAAGCCAAACAAACAGAGCAACCAAACCTTATTGTTTGCCTCATGCTAATGAAAAATTTACAGAAATGTCGTATGCACTCCAAATATGGATCTGGAATGTGTTCTGGGAGTATATGTTGTTGCCTGATGTTTTTTTGGCCCAGTTTGAAGCAGAATGTTATGAGATGGGCAGTCTTTGGCAGTTGAAGTTGTGGGATAGGAATGGGAGTTTCCCATTGTGTTTTAAAAGAATACAAGAAATGTTAACCACGTAATCAACAGTAATCCTACTGTAAATTGTCACAATCCACTAAATCTTATTTCAACAGTTTAGAGAGTTGTTTTCCAATATCACACATGTCAAATATTACAATGTGGGCTGACAAAGCACCAAATCAACAATCTACGCTTCATAAAATTATGTTGACATTTTGGGAAGTTTAACATTTTGATTATTTCCCGAAATTCTACGTGATTCTGTCTCTTCAGTTGTGAAAAGACTGCAGTGTTTTTCCACAAATGAAACCAAGGCAACAGTAAACATGTTGTTCTCCTTACAGTTTTTTCTGAATGTTTAAACAGTAATTCTGAAGCCCAATCTCTGAAACCATTAACACTTGTAGCCAATGCATTCACCAAGTGTGCCAATCTAAATGCACATTCTCTGCTTTACACTCAGTTTGAAATTTTATAACAAATTTTTTTGCAAAATTGTAAACACAACTCACTGCTTTACACTCAGATTTCAATTTATTAACACACATCTAGCAAAACTAAACATCGGTCTTCACATTGCTACAATATTTCACCAATTGCCTTTCCACATTGACACAACTTTTAAGATAATGACTTTACACACAAATCAGAGCTTGAGCACTATAAATAGGCCACAGGTACACATTATCCCATTTCTAGACTCCCTCCACAACAGACTAATCCCTACTGACCAGGGGCCAGAGCAGCCCAAGTACGTTATCATCTGGGACAATGTTTGTCTCCACCGGACTGCTGTGGTCCGCAATTGGTTCACAGGTCACCCACTGTTGCACCCATTGCACTCAATCTCCCACTACACTCTCCATTCTTCAATCCTATTGAAGAATTCTTCTCTGCATGGCGTTGGAAGGTATACAGTATGATCGCCAGCCCCACCAACGCATCCCCCTTCTACAGGCAATGAAGGGGGCTTGTGGAGATGTCGATCAGGGGACATGCCAGGCCTGGATATGGCACTGCAGGCAATACTTTCCACGCTGCCTAGCTCAAGACAACATTGCTGGTGATGTGGATGAAGTCTTATGGCCCAGACCCACAAAGGCGAGGTGTAGCCAAATTTTTTTCAGTTCATTTTTTTCTGGCACAAATGTCTCTGTTTTCTTGTACTGCACTTTTGTTGTTTGAGGAGTGTTGGTATATTTTGAGAAAATAATGACTGTCCCATAATTTGAATTGATAGTGTGTTATGTTCGAAATACACATCCATACTTTACACATTTGGATACCTGTGTGTATTTGTGTTTACTATATGTATGAGAAAACTTTACTGCAATATGCTGAGCTCTGCACACAGAAAAAGCAAAAGCCACATATGTTTTTCATTTATACTATCAGTGTGTAGTTGGCACTTTGTGTGCTTTTTCAAATAATGGTTTGTGTGTACTGTACTGATGCACAAACACCATTTTTTTTTTAAAGAATATAAAGAGTTTTGCAATAATTGTTTGCTTTTGTAAGCGATGTATAATGTCTTGTTGGTTTGATGTAAGGTTTTGTGGTTAGTGTGCAGAGTTTTGCAAAAATTGCCTATAGTTTCAAAGAGAGTGCCTAAGCAATCACAAAAAAATGTAAATGGTGATGCTCATAAGATGTTTCAGAATGGACATTTTCCTATATAAAACATTTTCTTCTCAAGCCAACTTCTTGGAAGACAAGCATTCTTCGTTAGGTAAAGTTTCTAGGAAGAACCCTCTGCAAAGAGCTCTATGTAGCAAGAAAATGTGTTCCTGAATGGGGAGAAACAGAAGAATCCTCAATGTAGTGGATGAACGCATCAACACAAAATGAAACTGGAATACAAATAAACCTGTGCAGCATTGTAGCCTACAGTGTCTCTCAAAAGTATTCATCCCCCTTGGACTTAAAATATGAAATTAAACTGGACTGAACAAGATGTTTTGCCACTGATCAACAAAAACTGGCAATTTCAAAGTGAAAAATAAAATCCACAAATTGTTTTAAATTAATCACAAATATGAAGCAGAAAATAATTGATTAATAAATATTTAACCCCTTTGCTATGATACTCCAGAATGAGTTGTGATGCAACCAACTGTCATTAGAAATCACATAATTACTTGAATGGAGTGCAGATGTGTGCAAAAACTACATTGTGAAGATGAAGCAACATTCAAAGCAAAGACTCTTCAAAAGCACCAATCAGGGGTAGGATATAAGAAAATTGATATAAGGCACTGAATGTCCCCTGGAGTGCAGTAAAATCCATTATTAAGAAATGGAGAGAATATGGCACAACTGTGATTTTTTTTGGATTAGATTCAACTTTATTGTCATTGAACAGTATGAGTACAATACAACAAAATGCAGTTAGCATCTAACCAGAAGTGCAAATAAAAGAGGGCAGGACATTTACAAGTACTACTGTAAGTGTATGTTACAAGTGAAATGTATAGATGTGCAATGAAGGCAAATACATTGCAAAATGGCAATTCTAAATGAGCAATGAAGGCAAATAGGGTAGGGCAGAAAAATTACAAATTTACAAGTACTAAGTATATGTATGTGCAAGTGGGAATGCATAGTTGTGCGATGACGCAAATGCAAGTACAAATGGCAATTCTGACTGTGCAATCAAGCAAGTTGGTAGTATAAGGTAGTCTGAACAAATGAAATGCAGGGATAGCTGCAATGAGGATCCCGAGGTAGATGTGCATGTAACATGTAAAATAGAGAAAAGCAAGTACAATGGCAATTCTAAAGTGCAGTGCAGGCAAATTGAAGGTGCAAGGTGGCATGTGTAACAGAAATGCCGGGATAGCAGCAATGAGGTTCCCGAAGTAGACAAGTAGTACAAGGGAGTAGTGCAGCAAGGTCCCTGAGAGGCAGTACTAAGCAGTGGGCGGGTGGGTGTGGTTAGAGATGGGATGGGTCACAGAGTTCAGCAGAGTTACAGTAGATGGGAAGAAGCTGTTCCTGATCCTACTGGTGCGATAACGAAGAGACCTGTACCGCCTGCCTGATGGTACAGTAGGAGGGCAACCAGATTGTGGCATGGGTGTGAAGGGTCTGTGATGATGCCGCGCGCCCTGCGTAGACACCACTTGTGTTGAAGGTCCACGATGGCAGGGAACTGGGCAACAGTGATGTGCTGAGCGGTTTTCACCACCCGTTGTAGGGCCTTCCGGTTGGCCACGGAGCATCCTCCAAACCACACTGGCACAGTTCGTCAAAATGTTCTCCATTGTGCAGCGGTAGAAGTTCACGAGGACCTGGGAAGACAAATGGGCCTCGTTCTTCAGCCTCCTTAAAAAGTACAGACGCAGCTGTGCCTTTTTGACCAGGTTTGCGGTGGTGAGGGTCCAGGAGAGGTCCTCGGAGATGTGGACACTCAGGTATTTGAAGCTGGACACACGCTCCACCTCAGTGCCATCGATGAGAGGCAGCATGACTGCAGCCTTTAGACTTCCTGTAATCCACATTGAGCTCCTTGTTCTTCTTTGCATTGAGGGCCTGGTTGTTGTCAGTGCACCATGCTGCCAGGCACTTGATCTCCTTACTGTAGGCTGACTCGTCATTGTCACTGATCAGGCCTACTGAAGGAACTGGATTTTGACCCGTTTTAGATATATTCCATTCCTTCACTACCACCGTGGTGTCATTTGCAAACTTGACGATGGTGTTGGAACTGTGTACAGGACCGCAGTCGTGGGCAAAGAGGGAGTACAGGAGGGGGCTCAGCCCGCAGCCTTGTGGAACACCAGTGTTCAGGATCAGGGTGGAGGAGGTGAAGTTGTCTAACCTGACAGACTGGTTACGAAGTCCAAAGTCCAGTTGCAGAGAGAGGGGCTGATTCCCAGATCATGGAGTTTGTTGACCAGCCTAGAGGGGATGACCGTGTTGAATGCTGAGCTATAGTCTATGAATAGCATTCTCACATACAGGGGGGCAAAAAAGTATTTAGTCAGCCACCAACTGTGCAAGTTCTCCCACTTAAAAAGATGAGAGAGGCCTGTAATTTTCATCATATGTACACTTCAACTATGAGAGACAAAATTAGAAAAAAAAATCCAGAGAATCACATTGTAGGATTTTTAATGAATTTATTGGTAAATTCCTCGGTAAAATAAGTATTTGGTCACCTACAAACAAACAAGTTTTCTGGCTCTCACAGACCTGTAACTTCTTCTTTAAGAGGCTCTTCTGTCCTCCACTCGTTACCTGTATTAATGGCACCTGTTTGAACTTGTTATCAGTATAAAAGACACCTGTCCACAACCTCAAACAGTCACACTCCAAACTCCACTATGGCCAAGACCAAAGAGCTGTCAAAGGACACCAGAAACAAAATTGTAGACCTGCACCAGGCTGGGAAGACTGAATCTGCAATAGGTAAGCAGC
>JACXGI010007662.1:0-28940 GCA_016801175.1 Esox masquinongy
TGTGTGTGTGTGTGTGTGTGTGTGTGTGTGTGTGTGTGTGTGTGTGTGTGTCAGTTCTAGCTAGAACGATGTTAAGCGCGTTACAGAATGGCTGCCGTTGTCTCTCCACTTCCCGGAATGCGCGACAACCCTCTCGCCATTCTTCTGGGCCCTTCTTTAACTATTCTTCACCAATTTCTGTCCTATTTTTTGCACGTTGTAATATCTCTCCCAAACTAGAAAGCACAAATTGTGGCCCCTGAATTAGACTGCACTTATTTCCAACTGAACCCCGACGATTACGAGTCCGTTAGGCAACCACTTTTTTTGGGAGTGTTTGTTTTAACAGTGTGCAGTGCTAGCACTCCATGTGTTCTTGAATCGAGGAAGCGCTGTCTTGCTTCGCTCTATTTTTGGAGCAGCCCTCTAGCTTTGTTCCTAGTCCTTCTGATGTTACATTGAAATCGGAGAGCGTGTTGCTATGACGTGCTTGTCGATCCTGTCTGTGCGAAGCTTTCTGACCCGGGCCAGGGCCGCGTTCTGCCGTCGCGGTGGCGGTGTTGCTTGTTGTTTCTGTTGGCAAAGTAATCCCAGCGGGGCTCGCCAGACGGGCCGCTGTTTACCATGAGTTGTCCCTACGGCAGAGGTGGTGAGCAGTTGTTTGTCAAGGGCTCAGCGGTCTGTCTCAGGGCTGCCGAGATAAGGGCATGACTAAGCAGCGAGAAGAGAGGAGGAGAGATCTACAGGCTCTGCCCTGCTTATCTGGATCTCTAACATCCCCCCCGGCCGGCCATCCACCCCCACTGACTGAACTCCCCGGTGGTTGACCTTGACAAGAATGTGGATTATTATTGTAATGAATACCGCTCTGGCGAAATGGCTGGGGAGAGGGTTGGGGGGGTCAGGAGGAGAAGTGGGGAGGAGACGAGGCGGGGAAGAAAAGGGAGGGGAGTGCCGGGGAGGGTGAGAGGGGGATTTCCGGTATTTTCCACAGCACAGATGGGACTCTGTCGGAGCATGTCGCGTGGAGACCGGTCGATTGAGAGCAGCAGATTGGCCTCTCTGTTTGGCGTCCCGGAACTGTTTACTACTACTTCACCACGGCGGCGGCCATGTTGTTTTCCCTCAGTCTACCCGCGTGCCCGTCTGGATCTGTTCAAGGGAAGCCTGGGAGTTGTGTTTTTGGGACGGGGCTTGACTGAGGCTCTGGGTGCCTGACATTCCTAAGGCTTAACTCCCCGGCAACACATCTAACGCCCCTTTCTTAATGTATTTTTTTCTTTTTTTTTTTGTTCTTTTTTTCAAACGGCTTTTCTCAAAGTGTAAGTGACATGCTTTTTTTGCTTCTCCGGGGGTGGGGGAAGGATGTAACAGTGCAGATATTGGAACTGTAGCCGTAAGTACACCCTTGTGAGAGAGGGTTCGTGAAGGGAAAAGAAAACCTTGGATTTTCCGATGTGGAAGGCTTGAGCAGTGGAAGGTTTTAAGTGGCCAAGCTTTAGGGGGTTTAGTTCTCCCCCTTTACCACCAAGACACAATACCAGGCGAAGGCCCTGAAGCCAGCCAGCCACTATCGGAGAATTTGAATAGGGGAGGGTGGCCGAGGCAGGCGAAAGAAGGGAGGTCATCATCCGCCAGGCTGGTGTTGACAATAGAGGAGCAAACACCTGCTGGGCTCCAACCAGTCAACCACCCAGCCAGCCAACCAACCAGCGACCCTGTTCCGGCTCGCAGTTCTCAGACAGGAAGGTACTCCTGCAGTCAACCGTGTCCTCTTCTTTAACACAGCGCAGAGCTGCCAGCTACCCTATTCTGTAACTCTCAGATAACTGCTCAATCTCAATTGGCTGTCTTCGAGAGGGAAGAGACAGGCAAGTGAGAGGCAGAAGGGGTGTCAGGTATATATATATATATTTTTGAAATAGTAGTCAGAGTTTGTGTACACATAGCAATGTGTATACTTCCGTGCGGACTGAATAGACGCCAAGCCATCCGTGAAACTCTTGTGCAGTTATCAGGCAATCTATGGTCTTTCAGCTTGCTGTGCTACCTTCTAGTTTCGTGCAGGCTCCTGGCCCTGAATACTGATAAGCCAGGAGGCTTATTCTCTCTTCCCCCCCCTCCCCCCCCTTCTCCTTCTCTCTTTCTCTCCCTGCAAAACACTATCTTGATTGTTATGCCGTCTGTAGAAAAGCTTTTCCTCCCTGCTGTCTCTGGTGTTAAGGTCATATTACATCCAGCAGTCCAGGCTGTGTTCTCAGGGAACACTAACACTTCTCAATGTGTCTACCCTCCCTCTCTCCCTCTCTCTCCCTACTACTGTCTCTCGTAATCCTGCTCTCGTACTCCCCCCCCCCCCTTCCTCTCTTTCTCCGATTGTGTGTTTTCACGCATGGGCTAAACCAGCCAGGAGGCATCAGAGGTGGAGCTGGCAGTGATCCATCAAGGCTGAAACTAGGGCAAGCGGAGGGAAATGTAACCTAAACGCCCAGGCTAAACCAAAGAGCTAAGTCTTACAGTAAGTGGAGACACTGTCTTTGTACGGTCGGCGGAGTAGCTTGTGACCGCCCTGCCCTGCTTGCACAGTGTCTCTCACTGTATTTTTAAAATGGGCAGAACGTAGGCGTCGACAGTGTCTTGTGGGGGGAGAAAAAAATAGTCTTGTGGCAAACGCCATTTAGCCCGGGGGGCCTGAGAGCGTTAAATCAAGACTTTGCTTCTTTTTCCTCATTTTTATTTATGCCTGCCTCAGCTGCTTGGGAAACACTTTTCTGAGTGCACACTCATAAAATGGGCAGCCTGTGCTGCGCTCCAGTGCCTCGGCTTTCAACTCTAAACAGAGCCTATTGTTGTCTGACGTCTATGTTAGCCAAGTGCGCGGCGTGCCGCTAGGTTGTCTCTCCATTCACGGTGACTCAACACACAGGGACGAGGCTAACGTGCCTAGCCGCCCCAACCACAAAGAGACACTCGGCAATCGCTGATATAATGTTGCAGGTAGCTCGATGCGGTGTAACGAAACGGGGTGGACAAGACCTGTTGCAATGACTTATCCCTTGCCGCAGCGACAATACGCCTTTTAATAGCGTAACATCCAGGCTAAGCATTGTCTCAGTAACAAGCCACTGCCTCTGGCCGTTTTGTTCAGCCGGTAATTGGCAGTGTGGCCTGTAATTTACAGTGTTTTTTTCCCCTCCTCAAGCCATTGGCTGTAGCTCAACGTTGAACAACGCTGCCTCTCTTCCCTCCGCTGTGTTGTGAAGTGCCTCCTACTCAGTCAAGGCCTCTGTTGAATTGTCGAGACCAGGCTATTGGCTGCTTGCGAAGTACAGGTGTCATCGGGGGTTACCACCACTCCTTGCTTCCTCTCTCAGCCACCGCCGCTCGCTCGCACACACGCACTCTGTCTCGCTCTCTCTTGTGCATGCACACACGCACACCTGCAATTGAATTGGCATTATTACAAGAGGCTGTAGAGAAAGGCATCTATTTTTTTAAGCGCCATCTGCGGCAGCAGGAATCCAGTGAGTGCTCACTGCAGGTAAGGCCATGTCAACTTGCCAACAATTGCTGATTACTCAAAGCTGCAGGGTTCACAGCAACAACAAATGTTGCTTATTTATTGGAAGCATTTAAAGTGTTTGTTTGGCCTGTTTTCTTGTTCGCAAAGGGCGGTTGATTGAAATGGATGGAGCCTTTGATTTGATTGTTTCGTTTAGTTCTTTACAGTAACCGTTCTATTTTGGTTTCACTTCCTTGTTGAGGTTGCTAGGATGTGAGAGGGCTTGGCGGAGAGCCTCTTTCCTCTTAGCAACAGGTGAATAGCTGTCTGAGGCTGTTGCTAAGGGCCTGGAGATGAGGTGGGGGCGGGCGGGCGGGCGGCCGGGTCCTCTGAGCTGTTTGAAGGCACCGCCTCATTCTGCCTCTCCCGTGAGGCTGGCTGTTTGGCAAACCTCCCCTCTCTCCTCACTCAGCATAAAGTGGGTCACTGAAGAATGCCACTGTTTTTCCTAGTCATTGAATGTGCTATGTGGTCCTTTTGTACATGCGTGTGTTTGAAAGAATACTTATGAGAAAGAATACTTGTTGGCAAAGTACTCAGAATCCATTGCCATTTAAAATCTATTTTGCTGCAGCAATTAAGGTGTGTTGGTAGTCCAAGTCTCTTGTTTTGTGTTGTCACTCTGACAATGTCAATAACAGTTGAGGTGTCGATTGACATAGATGTTGACAACTTTTGTCTATCAATATGGGAGGAGGTGTTACGGAATTAGCCTGGGCGCAGCTCACACTGTTGACTAGTGTGAACTGTAGAACGAGGGTTTCTGTGGTGCCGTGGACTGCGCAACTCTTCCTGCCCACAACTCTCAGCCCTTCCCTTACCTGTCACTTTCTGTGGTCTGTCAACTTTCACCCACAGCTGGCTCTTATACAGCACGCTTGCACGCTCACACACTGAACACCAACCGTGCAGTCACTGACATTACCTCACAAGTTCCTTGCCACTTATACAAACCTTTCTATGCAATTTGGTGGATGCGTTTGTCATCTAAATCTGGCTGCAAGTATTTCATGTGATGGCATCATGTGATAGCGTCAACTTGGCGTGTCTTTCAGTGTGGTAGTCTTTTCGAGCTCTCTTTACAGACCCATTTAAGTCACTTTCATCATTAGTTACTGAGTGCCCTTAGAACATTTCACACATGAATAATTGGCAGTTTGGTTTCATGTCTCTCAAGGTGGAAGAAGAGGGGGAAAGACATCGTTGACTGCCTGTTGTATGTGATTGTGGAACGCATGTTTGAGGGGGCGTACTGTTAGCTAGCAGCCATATGCTGGCAAGCAGCGGCTTTTTGAAAATATGTTCCCTGTCTTCTAATGAGATGCCTGGCTATTATGAACGAACTGCCTCTTCAGTGAATCTAGGTTATAAGGGGGAGGGCTCAGCGTAGCCAAGCTTGGTTTACTCAGCGGCGCTATTTATGTGGTGGCCGTCTTTTGTTGTTTTCCTTTCACTGCCTCCGTGTCCTTCTTTCAGTTTGAGTCTTGTTCTTGGGCTTCGAGAGACGCTTGTAGACAAGAAACAGAACACCCCCACCCCCATCACTGCTTTTCTCTTTCAACTCTGTGGGCTTTTTTTTATATGAAGTTGTTTCTTATGCTAGCATTTAGTCATTTTCCACTTCTCTGTCTCTGAGGTTTTCAGCCCAGACGACTAGCTTGTCATTTAAGAGTGCATTGAGCACATTTGGTCACAGGAAACTGGCACTCCTGTGTCTTTGTGTTTTGACAGTGCTATTACGCCTGTTCCGTGCGAGTGTTTGGAGTTGGTAAGGCCTGGAAGTCTGGTTGAGAGTGCCTGGAGGAGGTCCTCTACCCACTACTCGCGCCTGCCACCCCCCAACGGGCAGCCCTCAAGGGTTTGGCTGCTGCTCACCTTCCAATTTAGCGCCTCCAGTGCGGTCAGCAGAGCGGCTTCCAGAGCCCAGGGAAACTCAAATTACAGGCAGCTTTGGGTTTCCATGAATCAGACTTTCAATCAATCCACCTCTCTAATTATAGGCAAGGGCTTTAGTGCCCGATTTGTTTTACTGCTCCTGTGGTACAGGCCTTCTTCAGAATGTTCTGGTCTGGAGCCGGCTTGAGCTCAACATAAACTGTGTAACCACTCACAACACAGAGTACGCATTCTCCTTTCTGCCCAGTCTGGTTGGGAAAGCAGTGGGTTTTAACAGGCCACTGTCTAAGCTACTGACTGTATTGATTCCACGTTTGACGCTTCTTTCTGAGGGGCTCAATATTTTGACTCGTCTCATCAAATGATCAATGGTGGTAATGGTTTTGGCGTTTGTGTCTGGGCATTGGTGAAATACAAAGTAGGGTGGCTTGCTTATGGTGCCACAGCCAGTCTCTTTTAGAGTTTGAAACTAATATCACAGGCTATCCACTCTGTCCTGTCTGGATCTTGGGGTTTTGTGTTTGTCGAATGCTATTTTGAGTCATGTCGAGTGGCTGTTTGAATCCTGTCAAATAGAGGCTATGTCAGAGTGTCAGGTGGTGAACAGTCCTCTGGTCCCATCATCTGTCCACAGCAATGAGTGCATGACTCATCACTTCTTCCCCCCCGAGCGCTGGTGTGGGCATGCTTAGTGGAGTGTGCAAAAAGGAAGCATGTTGGGTAATAGGCACAGATTTACTCTGCGTCGCTACAGCACAATGATTAATTGCACGGTGTCCTGCAAAGGACAGAGCCTGTGTGAAATGGCCGCCCCCTGATTCGAAATCTGGCACTGCTTGTGCAGTGAATAAATTGTGGTAACCTTTGATCTGGAGGCGAGCTCGTTAAAATGATGTAACCTACATTTATAATGTTTGACATGCACAGGGAGGCTGTTCAGCATGCCGACACGAACACTGCAGTTTAAAACAATGTGCATGGTGCTACTCAGTAGTGTTGGTTGAACCAACAACGCAGCTAAAGCCTGTCATACTGTTTTAACTGTGCCATCTGCTAAGACTAGTCAAACTGTCGTCAGTCTGTTATGACTGGTAGTGTGAAAGTGTTTTGGGTCAAATGGCGAGAAGTCATAGTCTAAACACTTTGTTTTTTAATATCTTAGCTGTGTTTAAGGTAGTTATTGTTTTTTGTCAGGCAGTTAATTTAATAAAGGAAAATCATATCAAGCCTTTCATGATCTGCATCAAAGTGGCCGTCGTTTTGAGATGTCTGCATCACAAGAGGATGTTTAGTGTCCTCCTCTTTGAATAGCCATGACTTTAAGTCCTCAGTGCCTGATTGTTTACATAGTTGAGATTAGTGCTCCTAACCTGAAATGCTGCTTCGAGAGCAGCCCATCTAAACATAGCATGACATTAAGGCAACTGTGTCAACACCAACAGGGTTTAGTTGAAAGGTTGCAAGTGATTGATGGAAGAGGCACTTTGCTCCACTCAGCTCGATGCCACACTATTTCTGCGCCTTAAGAGAGATAAAGCAAGGTGTCTTTTTTCAGTCAGGAGTGTAGGCGTTTTTGAAGGCTGACCTACAGAGCGAAGAAAGGAGATCCTCAAAGATTAGTCATTGTGTTAGTGTTCAGGTAGTAATGTTCCCCAGGCACTTTGCCACATTAATGTCAACAGGCGTTTTACAATCTGCGTCAGTTATGCTAGGTAGAATTTAACATAACCACATGTAACATACAGAATTGCGGTAGCATACACATCAAACATCTTAATACCAAGTTACACCTTGTTTATCAAAATAGTTTGCCTAAACTACTCTTTTCCATCTTTTCTGTTAGGTGAAACGATCAAACTTTGAAGATGAACGTTAACTTCCTATAGTCTAATTTAAAAAAAATATTTTGAATAAGTGTAGGTTTGGACTTAAACTTCAGGCTGATGCACAGTGTAAATGGGGGGGGGGGGTTCAGAGCATTCTGCCATTCTTTCTAAACTGCTACTCCTTCAGCTCTATTCTGAGAGGCCAGTAAATGGCCAGTACCGTCACAAAACGCTCAGAGGACGTGTGGTAGTGGCATTAGCTGGCTACCCGGTCCAAAGTAGGTACATTCCAAATGCAAGTAGATAAATTGGAATGATGTAGTGAGCGATTCGAAAGTGCAGATATTTCAGTAATCTAAAGGCAGGCAGCGGCACAACGTTAGAATAATTTTAGCCAGCTCAAGATAGCTAGATTAGTGCTCAGCTCGATGGGTTTTTCATGTTACATTGACAGGACTGCATTGTGGGTAGTTCTAAAGAGATTTTAAAATCAATTATTCGAAACCTTAAAACATGAATTATGGGTAGTCATATTGTGACTGCAACTTATTTACTGAATCTGGCTCATTCAAATGCAGACATACGGCTTTGATTCTTTCGTTTGGTGAGTAAAACCTTGTGTTTACCTAACAGTGAAGGAGAAGAGGAAGGCCGCTGTTATAAAGGTAGTCTAAGCGTGACTTCTCTCCAGTTGTTTTTTTTTCTTCTTCAGTGCAAACCGGATATGACAGCTTTGTCAGATGATTCACTTAATCCTTTAAAGACATGGAGAACGCCTCCCATCAATTCAAATTAGCCTTGAGGCCAGTGGACCAAGACAAATGTGCCCTTAAAGAAATGATTGAGGATTGTGGCTTAATTCCCCATTCTTGTTCACTTCTAATTGCGTTGAGTGATTTCTCTGCCTTATTTAGCTTCTAATGCTTTGGCTAAATGTTGACGCAGGCTCTTTTGTACTATCAAAATTGACCCCAACCCCCATTCATCTGTGGTGTAGTTTACAGACCTCCGTGTCTGGTTCGCTACTTAGTGTATTCTAAATGATTCTGCATAGTTTTTCTCCCTCCCTTACACTCTGTCTCTCTCTCTTCTTCTGTTTCTAGGGCACTTATCTCCCCTGTCATTATGATCTGGGGTGAGTGAGGGGATTTGTATGGCAGATGTATTTTCCATTGTGGTGGGGCCCTCTCCTGTGGTTACCGGAGACACATAGCCTGAACTGTGCTCCCTAACCCCTGCCTGACTCCAACCTGCCCAGCAGGTCACCCCCCCCCCCCCCCCAAGCTTTTTCGCTTCAGACCAGGACTTTTGGGACGGTGACATCACTAATCCATGGGCCTCGGGGATCTGAATCTGAAACACTTACTTGGCTGCGGAAAGGAGGGCGTGGGGGTGCCGTGGAATGTTCTGTAAACTTAATGGAATTGAGGCTGTAACACACTCGCCTGCCAAGACGTAATTTGGTGTTCCAGTGGGGGGGTCCATTCCTATTATACCCATAGTCTCGGGCCTCAGAGCTTTTCCATACATATTTTTTTCCCTTGTTTTTTTCACTGTTTTTTTTAAGTGATTGTTTTCTGCCTCTGAAAGGCTGTCTAAGGGAGCACTGATTTTCCCCACTCTGCCAGGGCTAAAGTGGATATGGTGGTGTGATGCTTACCAGACCACTGGGTTTGGGGGACCCCTAACGTGATGCTCATGGGCTTAGCAGACTGTGGGTCTGGACTTTGGCAGCCAGTAATTGAAATGTGGAAGAAGATTTGCACAGGGTGTTACCCCCTCAAAAGACCAGGCTCATAAAAGAAAGGTCTGTAAAATGTTTTCCATTTTTGGTATGACTTAATTAGCTTACTGAAACTTCATATTGTTTTAAAGGCAATCCATTAACATTTACCCATGGAATAACAATGTGGTTGTATTGAATCATGTGCCTGTTATAAGACATCACAGGGATAGCTTGAATTGCCTTTTCAGCAGTGTTCAAGCTTTTCATCCAAACTAGGCCATCATTTCCACATTGTCTTTGGTAGCATGACACACTGCCACCAATTTGATTTGCAGTACTTAAACCGTATGTCGAATAGTAAAGGAAAGCCTTTAAATTGAAATTTGGGATTTAAATGTCAGCCGTTGGACAATCCTTTTACAGCCTCAGAGTCCCATTCGCGGGCAGCGGACCAAGCACATGGTGCGTGCGTGCAGGCTTGGCAAAGTGAAAAATCTGCAGAGGAAAAACTACCACTGAACCACTAATAGCGCGCTTGAGCCCACAAAAGGAGAAACCCGGCCAGGAATAGTGGATGTTTTTGTTGTAGTCTTTGTGCTGGAGCTTCCACTGAGGTTATGTATCAATTTGGAGTCCTGCTTCCATTTCCTCAGGGTAGACTGGGCCTCCGTGCTTTTTCAAGGCCCAATTCAGTAAGCATATGGTGGGTTTATGTTTGGCAGTCTTTTCCTAGTGCTCCACTTTAGCTTTCGGTTTATGTTTGGTGGTCGTTCCATCCACCAATCTTTAGTTTTAAATGATGGGAGGCTCTGGTTTGTAAGCATGGTTCTGATTGACAGTTGGAATATTTCCTTGTCAGCAGATGCCGTTTTCATGTCTGCTTTCTTCTCCCTGGAGCCTACGCTTGCCAATAAGCGTTAGCCGTTAGCTTATGATAATGTATCGTTTGTGTTTACAAATGCATTGCTTTGCTAGCCGACAACGGCAAATAAATACTTGACTCGGCTCTGAGCCTCTGGCTTTGAAAAATATGGTATCTTTATAAGCGTCGGTTTTACGAGAGCAACACGAGGACAGGTGGCGGTGCGCGACACCCTGACTGTAATCCCCCCATAATCCTGTCTGAGGCCACAGGCTCCCTTCTCCCCAGCTTAAGTAAACAGGAAGATATGACTCAGGTTTACGTCCTGTAGACGGGCTCCACCGGCGGCTTTTAGAGTGAGCATAGCCTTCAAGTTTTTACAGTGAGCATAGCCTTCAAGTTTTTACAGTGAGCATAGCCTTCAAGTCTTTACAGTGAGCATAGCCTTCAAGTCTTTACAGTGAGCATAGCCTTCAAGTATTTACAGTGAGCATAGCCTTCAAGTCTTTACAGTGAGCATAGCCTTCAAGTCTTTACAGTGAGCATAGCCTTCAAGTATTTACAGTGAGCATAGCCTTCAAGTATTTACAGTGAGCTTAGCCTTCAAGTCTTTACAGTGAGCTTAGCCTTCAAGTCTTTACAGTGAGCTTAGCCTTCAAGTATTTACAGTGAGCATAGCCTTCAAGTCTTTACAGTGAGCATAGCCTTCAAGTCTTTACAGTGAGCATAGCCTTCGACAGCAACCGGGAGTTGGCCAGTTAAGGTTTGGAGCAAGTCGCCCTGTGCTTCGGCTTCTTAAAAGCTGGGGTACAATAAGTTCCCTCATGCTTCATCTCTGGTAGAATAAACTCTTCCCCATAGCGCTGTGTGCAGTGATGAGTCACTCAGATGTTGCGGACTGTCAGTGTGGTCTGCATACTTTTTTTAGCAACTATACTGTAAATCCAGGGAGCTGCATTCGTGACCAGCACAGAGACAGCAAAAATGAGAGAATGAAATGTTGAATTTAGCATCACACAATTGCAATGTGTTTTTTTTTTTCCTTCCTTCCATTCCCAGACTGAAGGATTTGGCTTCAACTGATGGTGCAGTTTTCTCTGGGATGCTAATCGTAAGCAAGTCCTTTTTCTGTATCGGCTCGCCAGCCCCGCTGTAACAACATTCACGTTTGGCACGATATCAGTAGCAGCATGGCAACAATCAATTTCTTGTTTCTGGAAAGACTCCCTATACGTTTTGTCATCTTTATCTCCCCATACAAGTGGCCAGATAAAGCTGTTGTTTGGGGTGCTCAGTCAAAGCATTACCATTTGCTATGTGTTGCTCGTCGTGGTCGTCTCGAGCGCCATCTCTGATATTTACCAAGGGCTCAGTGATATCCTTGACGATAAGAGCTTTTAAGAGGCAGTCCCTCATCTCCCCTGCTGAAACCGACAGCTGCTACCACTGCCTGGCGCTCCAATTAAAGGCCCCGATTCTTTCAGATCAATTCATTAGGGAACTTGTTGCTTACTCCCGTAACGCAGCGAGAGGCGCACTGCCGAGAAAACTGCCCTAAAAAGTAATTCTGTGTCCTCTGTTACAACCCCCATACTATGTCCCTCAATCCCACGTGATTGCTTACAGTGGAGCCTCTGCAGAAAAGCCAACCTGTGATAATCAAACAACGAATGTAAATGCCTTAGGAGATCTGCCACCTAGGTGTTATTTAGTAATTTTAGTCTCGTTCTCAGTGGCAGCATCATTGACGTGCGCATTCGTGTGAAGTGCTCTTTTCGCAATGTTTTTGACAATAACATTGTCGTAATATGCTTTATGGGAAGGAAACGAAGCATGAAGCGTTTTTAAAACCTATATGAAAACACCTGTATTTATTCTCCAATCTGTAGAACTCCATCTTATATACAGCAGGTTTTTTATGGACCAAAATCTCTTTCCTGTTTTAAGTTGTGGCATGAAAACAACATATTGTTGTTCATCTGATGCTTCAAAACACTTGAAGTTGTTTGGAGTTAGTGTTTCCAACCAAATGAGTCTGGCTGTGTTTGACCACGGACCATTAGGTAAGCAGCTCTGTCATGGGGTTTGTTTATTGCCTTAGGGTAGGAGGTTGGGTCGAGCTCATCAGTACTCGCCTACTCACAGCTGTTGTTCTGTAAATTAGGCCTAAACATCGAGATGACACTGTAGCTTACATGCCAAACAGTACTAAACTGCTCTAAATAGCAGGTGCGCTTAGAAAAGTTGACAATGTAAGCAGTGTCTTCACAGGGGTTTGCCCACGATATGGGTGTACACTCTTGAGAACAGGGCTGCAGGCGCCAGCTATGGTCCAGGCGTCTCTGTTTCCGCTCATGCCCACAGCGACATGTTTACTTGAGGTCCGGCTGACAGACAGCCCCTGTGGTTTTCAGCACCCTGCTCCACCAGCTCCAGGGCTTGTTTTGTGTTTGTTCAGAGGCCTTTACTGCCCCCCCCCCTCCCCCCCTCCCAGGCCCCTGTCTCTCCACCCTCTCTCCCCTATGCCCCCTCACTCTTAACATTGGTGGTAAAGGGGGGGTGCGGGGGTGCGGCCTTGATTTAACACTTCCTCGTTGATTAGCCCCTCATTTCAGCAGGGTGACACAACCCCATCAGCTCCTCCACGGCTAGCTCTCGCAGCTTTCGGGCACCTGGAATTAGTCACAGTGCAACCTCTGCCTGGTTCCTAAATGCAACGTATTCATTTTTCACTAGAAGGCCCTAACGCTCAGCCCCGCCCCCCCAGGCTGTAAATTGAAACCAGGCTGACCAAAGTGGATCGGTGAGCCTCCACTAACCAAACAACATCTTTCACGCACCTCCCTCTCTGCTTGTGGACCAACAAGTCATTGCCATGTCTTACAAAACCCTCCCTGAAGTCCCATCCATAATGTTGTTGAAATAGCACGTTTATATTGAGTGTAGTCTAAAAGTTGCCTGACCCCAATAGCTTACTTGTACATATGTTCCCTTACCTCACAGAATGGCAGCAACTGCTAAGTAAATAGGAAGACCTCAAGTGTATTTACACAAAGTATGCACTCACTGTTGACGTTACGCACAGCATGCGGATTGATGTACCCCGGCGTTTTTCTGGTGTTTGGGTTGGTACTGTCACTTTTTGAAACATAAGCCTAGCACCACAATGTCAGTCTGGTGTTTTCTGTTACGCTTGGTTTAATTTCACAGTAGAGGAGAACGCGTACTAAACACTGCACTTTCATGTGTGTCGAGTCAATAAACACCACTAATTAGATTGTCAAATTGGCTCCCCGCGCAACCCTTAGCAAGAACTAGTAATAACATTTGCTAAATCAAATGGCTTCAGAGGCTGTGGCTGAAAATAAACAGAAAAGGGATGCTTTATTACAGTCATAGCTTATGTTTTAATGATTTGGGGCACTTAAGCATCCTCAGCTGTGAATAATAATCATGGAGGACAGTGATAATCTCCACTATCAAGGTGAAATACACTAGCTGAGTGCGACTAACACGTCTCTCTGAAAATGGCTGACGTGTTGACATTGCAGGAATCGATAACCCCAGTGCCAGCTCACACATTGTGTTGTAACATAGGCCAGCCTCCTTTGCTTTAATATGCATTAGCTTATGTGGTCTACTTAGATTGACATTTAAGTAATCTAGCAGATGCTGTTATCAATAGTGACCTCTGGTGCTGATTACTTACTGGTACAGACCCCTTTGGGAATCAACCCCACCAACAAGAGTTGATTGCGCCATGTTCTACAAACTGAACTACACCGGTCTACTTAGAGCCTTTTTCCCCCAGTGTTATCTCTAACCAAAGATTGTGTTTCTCCCTGTGCAGATGGAGTCTCCGGTCTCCACGCCCGCCCCTCCACCCCTCCATCTCCTGGCGCCTGTAGGCAACAGCAACGACAGCATCGCCTCGCCCTGTGAACAGATCATGGTGCGCACACGCTCCGTGGCGTCCAACACAACGGACGTGGCGCTGGCCACGCAGCCTGAGTGCCTGGGGCCCTGCGAGCCCGGGACCAGCGTAAACCTTGAGGGCATCGTGTGGCAGGAGACTGAGGATGGTAAGGAATCATTGCAATTGACTTGTGTATATATATTTTTTTTTTATAGAAATGCGCCAAAGCGAATGTGGTTTTGTCAGAAAAGGACATTTTGGGGATGTGTTTCATGAGGAACTCTAGTTCAGTGCTTTGTTGTAGCTTGCGCGAGGGACCCCGATGAAGGCTGCTCGTCTGCCGGTGATAAGAATGCATTATTTCCTCAGAGCTCTGTGTGCTGCTTTCCTTTTTATAAAGTGTGTGCTTGCCCACACAAATCCTGCAGCCTATATTTTATGGAGGACCTCCCCATAAAATGTCAACGGCGGAGAGGAAAAGCGAGATGTTCCGTTTACTTTCATCCACTGCCACATGTACAACTGCTATGAATTGTAATTCTCTATTCGGATGAATAATTCATGAATAAAAGCAGAAGAGACATTCTTCAAAGAGGTGCATTAGGCGGTTTTTCCACAGAGTTACGCCATTGCCTTTAATCGGAGCTCATCAGCATGCTGAGGGTCTCATCTGCTTCATTGTGTGGTGTTGGTCGGCCCTCTGTTTCTCCCTCCTTTTTTCTTCTCCCTCGCTCAGTAACGGAGGAAGGAAGCAGCTGCAGTGGACGAATCAACGAGAAATTGCTACCGCCGCCTTCTCTTTTATCACCGAGCAGGAGTTAGCCCTTACACATTTAAAACCCTCTCGTCTTATAAAAAGCATCAGGTCTTTCGTCCGGGGCACGCTTCCTATATGCCCTTCCCCGCAGAGTCACTAATGCTTTCAAACCGAAGGACTGCCTTTAATGATTCAGCGCGGGGGTGTGAACACTTAGAAGCCAATTTTGACCCGAGTCTCACTCACTTGAATGGAGTTTGAACCTGCGCACACACACACAGACGTGGGTTTGTTTGGAACCCAACCCTGCATCCTCACCATCTCACCGTTACTGTTGTTTTCACCATCTGGGTCAGGAGGCTGTTACGTGAAAGCCTTCTATTGCTGACATGACTAGCCAGGTTAGAAAAGAAAATCTTAGTGTTAGGCTTTCACAAGGTGACTAAGAGAAAAAACATTTGAATGCCTTCAGGTGCATATCGCACAGCAGGTTTCCTCCATAATAGGCAAAAATTTGCTCATTCTGTTCAGAGCCACCCAGGTTTCAGCTTTATGTCATCTTGTAACTGTACTTCAAACACAGGCGTCATAAACGTTTACTCTGTATATGACGTGACTTTTGTGGTATAGAAACATGAAGTGGATGTTTGGACTCACAGGTGTTCGCTTGTGTGAAATCAATATGGTTACAATGATTAGAGGCCTTAATGTCTCGTCTTTCAAAACACAGATCCTAATTTACAGCATTTCCCTCAAGCAGACAACAAAACAATTACATGAATTGCCCAATTAAGCCGAAAGGGTGGAGGCGCCTTGTCACGTGCGATGTGCCTGTTAAGAACGACGGTCACTCCAGAACCTTCCAGCACTGTGTAGTGCATAGCCAGAGACAATTTCAACCCGTTTACAGGTGTTTTTTCTGCAAGGGGCTACAAATAATGTGTTTCAGCCAGCTATTCGTTTGGGGCCAAGATCACAGCATGTTAGGGCGAGTGAAACGAGTCTGTTTAATAGAAACCATGAATGAGTTTCGCTTGGCCCCCTTAGACTTCTTTCAGGGTGAGCAGCACCTGTTGAACGTATTCCTCGTCCGCCAGTGGTTAGTCTGAACGTTTTGGGTCTGTAAGGAAATTGAAGGAGCACCTGATCCTGATGCTGCTATCTGCAAACCGCTCGCTACCAACCGTTCTTTAACAGCCATGCATATATCTGAGCTCCCGGAGCTGGATCAGGAAATTCATTGACAGAAAGGACCCCGGTGCTGGATGTTTATTTCCAGACTAATGGCCCTGATCGGACTCGCTGTGGTGCATTCAAATGCCCGCGATTTTCCAGCAGCGATTGGGGTCAGAGGTTGTATAGCCGCGAGCGTGTCTTCACACTCCCATGCTTTCCGTTCCCTGACTCCGCGGTGTGGTTGGGCTGGCACTAACACCCAACTGTTCAGCCTGTGGCTGTCACTTCAGGGGAGGAGAGAGAGGAACTAGCTGGTTCTCGGTCCCCCCCCGACCTCGTTTCTGGCTCCTGTCCTGCTCCTCTGTCTAGTAGTGATTCAGTGCCTCGTTCGAGGCGGCGCCGTGTTGTAGTGTTGGCACTCCCCGCGGCCCCACCACCGGTCTCATCCCATCAAGGTTACACCCCCACCCCCCGGTGACGTTAGGATTTCTGAGGCGCTGGAGGCTTTTCCAATTTATTGCGCGTCGTTAGAAGCTGAACATTTAAAACAAATGTGAGTGTTTCAACACGCGCTTTGAACGTCTTAGGATTCGTTCTCCCATGTCTTCCGAAGCGCTCACTAGTGAATGCAAATCAAAAACAGTGAGCTCCCTGTAGTGCCATCAAAATACATTATTAGACAGTGCATTCTACATATTTTGCTCCTCGTTCTCGCTACCCGTCAGCTTCCCGACTCCCATTTCCTTAATTAATATGGTGGTGGGCAGGCACATGAATGAGGTAGATTATACACATGTAGGAATTTTCCATACCCTACTCTCCTTCAGACGCCCGGGGATGGTGTGGTCCCACCCACCTGCGTGTTATTTATGGTGGCCACAATGTGTTGGTTCGTTCTCCTCTAAAGCGGACAATTTTTGCACAGGATAAAAGTTCAGCAGATAGCATACTTACCACGCCCACACCATCGACCGAGGATTTAGAAAGCAACTAGGGGCAACGTTCAAGACCCATGCTCACGGGCCCCGCCTTGGGGTTGCCGCGGCTACGTGCGCCCGAGCCATATTTAGATTTAATGTGTTATGATTTTGGGATTAAGTTAACATTGAACACACGCCAGATTGTTTTGTGCCAGAGTATTTTTCTGGTGTTTGGATAAAGAAAGATGGAAAAATGTGCGAGTGGAGGGACTGGAGAGTTGAGTAGTGGAGAGGGCTGCGAGGAGTGAAATATGTATTCTTGGAGTGCTGCCACGCTGTTTGAAACAATTGGTTGCTAAGCCTACGAAGAGCTCTGGGGCCCGCAGATGAGAAAGTCCTTCCAGCTCAGAGCTCTAGTTTTCTACCGTGTCACTCATTCCAAACCTAGGTTGTCAGAAAGTCTTGTGGAGATGTAACTACAGTGGGAAAAGGCTTGTACCTCTGCCTGTTTGTGTCCATGTCCAACAAGAATGTAATGATGATGGACACTTGACGTGTGCATGGTTTCTCTACGTAGGCAAGACACCCACGCACACCCGGTGCCCTGAGGGGGTTCTTCAGTTTGGCTGGTAGTTATTCCCTCTGTGTCAGTGAATCCAGCTTGGAGCATGCTCACTACTGTTTTCACTGTCATTGTCCCTCTCCTGTGGTTTTGGCATTAGTGCTACGATCTGTCTTTTCTTTCAACCATTCCTTCCTTTCAATCCACAGCTGGTCATTCCCCTCTTCCATCCAGGGTCTTTCTAACTGGTTGTTGGGTTCAGACCAACCCGCAGCAGGGCAACTGGCCAGCCCTAGCGTATGTCCAGTACAGCTCTGCTCAGCCAAACCCAAGACCATTTTTGTAATGAAAATTGACACTGGCCTAATTTTGTACTTTTATTTGCTTTTTTCATCGATGACAACTTCATGGCTTTCATATGCACTCTAAAAGAGGGGGAGGGGAGGTGGGTAAGAATGAAACTGTGGAACTCAGCAAATGGGTTGAAATTTGAGATGATCTCCTTTTGAAAATGTTTGCAGTGTGTGTGTGGTCAGCAGGCCTGCTCCAACAGGGAACAAACAGTCAATCAGTCACTGTGTGTCGTGGCCGGGTGGGAAATCAGCAAGATCAGTTTACACTCCTCAAGGTCTCACCGAGGGCTTGTTTTTTTCTTTCCAGACCCCGGGAAGCACAAATAGCACTAGGCTTCTGCCATCCAGGAACCTGAAGGGAGGAGGCCGTTCCTTTTTCTCGTACACTCTCCCTCCCATTCAGGGGGAGTCACTCAGCTGTGTTAAATTACTTGTGGGGTGATTACAAAGGATCTCACTCCTTCAGCAGGGGTCCCCCTCAGCCTGGTCATGTGACTTCTATAGTCAGTGGTTGTCCCCACAGGATCAAGACCTAATCAACATCACTATGTTGTGCATGAGACCTGAAATCCACCTCTACCCTCATCACCCATTTCATATCATCAAGCAAAGTGAAAGTCTTCCACCTACTCAAAGAGTTCGCTTTTAGACTACGTCCTATTATTTGAACAAAAAAATACGAGAAGCTCCAGTGTGGTCTGAAGTTTCTATATTGGCATGATTAGAGACTAATTGAATCGAATTGCCAAATTGTGCTCTATGCTTTATCCTTACTATAATAACATGATCCCCTTTTGAAAGCCTAGCACCACCACAGATTTCCGTTCCAAAGTCAAATCAACAATGTTCTAGCTAGCTTTTCGTGTAGGAGAGCTTAATCCAATGCCAAAGAAAGGCTGAGTCACGACTGCGGAGTTTATCAGTCACCATTTAACAGGGAAGGGATTTTTATTCCTTTATCCCTGCAGTCGATCGGCACTTTTCCTGTCCCCTTCGTCACTCGAGCGCACACAGATTAAGGCCTTTATCATGCACTCATAATCCTGTCTCGCTCTTATCAGCACTGTCGAAAACGTTGAATAATCCCACGCAGCCCCCGCCCGTCGACACGACGCCGTTTAAACGGCCATTAGGAACATAAACTCTGGGACTTGCGGGCAGGAGGAGACCATCCACACTGACAGAGATGGCTTTTGTCCACTCCACTCTGTTTGACCTGCCGTTGGTGAATGGGAAAAATATAATACCACTAGTTAAATGAGAACGGTGCCTGGGAGCAGAGGTCACAGTGCCTGGGAGCAGAGGTCACGGTGCCTGGAGGCCTCGCAGGACGGGCAGACTTGACCCACTGCGGGGGCGAGAGGCCTAAGGGTTGCTGGGGGAGGAGGATTACAGGGGCCATGCCCGCCCATTAATGAAAGCCCTTCCAAACAGGGGGAAAGATGAAACTGGTGACCCAGGCAGGAGACGCCCTGGACACCCCCCGGCCCCCCCTGGGAGCTTGTCAGCTCTTTGCTTCTATTGGGGAGGCCTTTGATGGGGGCTGAGGAGGGGCGAGGTGGCGGTGGAGGTGGTCTTTGTTGCTCTGCAGGAACATGGGGAGGGGGAAATGGATGTGAAAGGACAAGGTTCCTAGCTGTGCTGCTCTGGAGACCATCCGGTTCATGTATCCTTGTCGCTTCTAACCATTTTACCCACGTTTCGGTCTCCCTTTCTCTGGCTTTGCCTTCTTCCGTTTTGCTCTTGGTAACGTTTTCTTTCAGGCCCTTTCTGGTTCCTTGGTGTGATTTTAAATGAGCCAGACTAACTCGGATGAATTTAGCAGATGGGGAGAAGGGGAGAGATCAACAATTTTCCACCTGCTAAATCCAGCCATTTTAACCGGCTGTAATGGGTTCACAGAGACTACTTGACTCCTTCACACCTACTCTCACACACCCTTATAAAGTCCTGAAAGACTTGCAACTCAGCCATGGCTGAAAAGAAAAAGGAATTGCCCCCTGAATCCTACCAACCCTATCTGGAAATCGGCTCTGTATGCTCTCTGGATGCGTAAGACCCTGGCGAGCTGAGCTTTTTGTCTGAGTTTGGGCTTGTCCGCCGCGCCAGTTTGCTGCTCTTGGCAAGCACTGTCTGCCGTGAGGTATGCAAAACAGCCGCAGAAACTCCCACACCGCAAGTATGAAAAACAGCCCTGACTTTCTCTCTCCACAATGAGCCATTCTCCAACAGGACTGACACTGTTGTACGAGCCCTATAAACCCCAGGCAAACTGGGGGCCAAACACAGCTGCAGAGAGTGAGAGAGAGTCTGACACACATTGTATTGTTAGCCTCAGTAGACTTCATGTTGCATAGTCTCCCTCCATGTTCAGACTGTTCTGTTCTGGGAAGGTTCAGTGCCTGGGGGTGACGTGTAAGTGAACAAGCAATTTTTTGGGTTTTGTCATCTTGTCAAAGAACTCCCCAGTGCTCATGCGGTGGGTCACCTGCTGCTACAAAAGCTAAGCTAATGCTAGAACAGATGGAGACTAGTCATTGCTGGGTTTTGTCATTGTCTAAGTGTGCTAGCCAGCCCTTCCCCCACTGGCACCCCGCCCTTATAATCTCTTCAGTGAGGAATAAACGCATAATCTGTCTCAGACTAAAGCCCAACGGCCCTTGAAGCTCGACGCGTGGAAAAACAGATCCCGCGTAGTTTACATGTTTGCTTTGTGCAAAGCCCTTATCAGTTTCACGCTCTAGTAAGTGTCGAGCTTCAGTGAGCGAAGAATCTGGATGAGAACAAAGGCTTCACGGGTCTGCTGAGGTTGACTAACCAGCAGTATTTCAAACGTCAACTACTGCAGTCTGAGGGTGAAAAAAGAGTAAGCTCTGTGAGTTGATGAAAACCGAATTAGCCTTCAAGCCGGTGTCAAGCATGTAGCTTTAATGCGGGCTGACTTCGGTCCTCGCCAATGACTTCTACGACATACAGAGGTCATTATCAGGGGAGAGGATTGAGGCAAGCTGCATGCTGTCAGGCCTCACCTGCCGAAAAGCAGCCATTTTTACTGCCACTGTTATTCTTTCCTCTCGCTTTGGCAAAGAGGACACATGATCCGGGCTACACACCTCCATACACACACGCACAGCTCACACACTTCAACCCACACCTGTGTTTTTACGATTATGTATGTGAATTCAGGGACTTCCCTCAAATGCTCAAAGCACTGATATTATTTCAGGGACTATATAAGTGGTGTTTAATAGGCTCAGAAATGGACATAATCAGATGTTTAATACCTTGGCTCAGGCTTTGACTTTCTTTACGAGGCTCCGGTGTTGAACTTCTGCTTTGTGTGCCAATTAAAAAAACATTTTTGCGTCCGGAGTGAATGACAGTGATTTGGCACAGAGCTTACTTTGTCGTGCATCTTGCCCAGGCAAAGGACCCCAGGTTAGATTTCTGTGGAAATGGTTACCTTTACTGCAAGACTCTGATGTCATGCTAACTGTTCACAGATGGGATAATTGCTCCCAAAGCTGTTCTGTGTAACGTCTGCCTGGATGTAAACTCATGCAAATTCGTCATTGTTTGTTTGAATGGCTTGTCTCATTGAACATTTTTTCCCCTCATTCTTATGCCATGATCTTTTATTATATTGCCGTTTTACTGGTCTGATAAAAACCATGCTAGGTGATGGTAGTTAAAATCTATTGGAGAGCTTGTAAAGCATTGGACAGCTATGGGCTTTTTAATTAATTGTACATACTCCCTTTCTTGAAACCAAACCAGTGTTCTACACTTGAGTTAAGCAACCTTTATCTTGAGTGTGCTCTGTAAACACAATTATTGTGAAATGAATGTGTATGCTTGTAAGTCATTGGCAGCTCATCCTGCGATACCAACTGCCCCCTAGCGATCCGGAAGCGTCAGGCGCGCGGACAAGCCGAGCCTTCACCCACCCTCCTGCCCCACTCTCCACCCCCCACTCTCCCAGTATCAAAGCATCTGCCAGCCGATGCACAAACTATTCAAGAGACAAATTGAAGGCAACAGACCTGGGCTCTCGTGAGCAGGGAACTCTTTCATATGCCTCAGCTGTTTCCTTCCCTGACAAGAAAATACAACCTTTTTTTGTCCCTTGAAGCCTCTGCAGTCTGCAGGCAGCAATGTCAGCTGGAGGACACCATCCCCTTGTTTTTTTCCCCACTCCTCCTTCCTCCCTCGCTCAGCTGCATACAGATGGCCGTTTGTCTGTGGGCTCTGCTGCTCCTAGGTCCTGTAATCA
Source organism: Esox masquinongy (assembly GCA_016801175.1). Classification (NCBI taxonomy): domain Eukaryota; kingdom Metazoa; phylum Chordata; class Actinopteri; order Esociformes; family Esocidae; genus Esox; species Esox masquinongy. The sequence goes on from JACXGI010007662.1 coordinate 21,809, forward strand.
GGAACTGCTCTGTTTCTAAATGAGGGAGGGGTGCGTGTGAGCGGGAGGTTGTAGCACCAACAGGCAAACCAGTAAGCCGCGTACTGAATACTAAACAGTCCCACTGTTTTATTGAATACGTTTTAGATGCTGTTGACTTCAGATTGCCCAGAATGGCCTTTAGCTTCCTTTTCTTGAGGAATGACCATGAAACCAGTGAGCAAGTGTGACCGATTTGCATACGGGGTAGTATGTAAAATGATGTAGGCTATTGACAATAATTTAAAGTCAAGCTAGTTAGCAGTGTGATTATTCCGCCCATTTGTTGTGCGTTCCTGTTACATGATGATTGAGACTATTGGTTAATGATGAGAGACGAGCGGACGATTACTCTTCAACCGTCATTGTGCCCCATCTGTTCTCAGGTATGCTGGTGGTAAACGTCACCTGGAGAAACAAGACGTACGTGGGCACCCTGCTGGACTGCACCAGGCACGACTGGGCCCCGCCAAGGTAAGCATACGGGAAAACTCCAAAAAAGCACCAAAAAAAAAAACAGTCTTAACATAAACACTTGACTGACAAACTTAGTTATGCGCACAGATGTTCTCCAAAAAGTCTGTCAGACACTTAAAAACAGAGAAAAATAAGTATAATCATTGTCTTTTAAGGTACAGAGAAATATTGGTACCCACCCCCAATAGCTTTTACTGTTCTCTGAGGCAAGCATTCAGCCATTATGAATGAAATATTCCTGGGTAATGTCTCCAAAGTTGTCCCCCGCTGACACAGGGCTTTTGAAATGCAACATTGGGGGTTGGATTGATTTTTCTCCTCTTTCTCCTCTGCCATCGATCCTGTCAAGAGGCGCCACAGAGCTGCCTATGCCTTTCACAGACTGCTGCTGAACACGTGCCCTGACTATGGTCTTTCCACTGCCGGCTGGGTCCTTGCTTCCCCCCATGGTTGTTGTCTGGATTTTCATATCGTCATTCCGTCCTTCGCCCGTCACAGATTTTGCTGAATAACTGACATGCAACCCCAAAAACCTACGCACCTAATTACCTAAATGCAAAGAAAAAGTGCTAGCGATTTCTCATAGCTGCTTTTAGTAATACTAAGAAATGCAAACAAATCAACTAATTGCTTAGACAGGCACTTCAGGTTATAACGTCATACAAGTATCGGCACTAGTTAGCTTCATTGTCATTTCTGGTGAGCTGCTGTAGTTTGGAGATTTACATGCGGAAGTGAACAAGAGACATTATGCAAATTAACATGAACAGCATCTTTTTATGTAGTTGTGAAACTATATGATTTCAAAAATACACGCAAATGACACAACTGCTCTCAGCTATGTAAAAAATGTGAGAGGTGATTTGAAGAATGCGGTTTGATTTCTCCTGACATATTGCACAAGTTAACGGCAGGGATTTATTTAAAAGATAGCTACAAATGTACACATAAAAAAGTCAAAGAAATCTTTACAGCAGCATTGATGGTAATGAAAACCATTCAGAGGGAATGTTCAAAAATACCTACAAGGTGGAGGGGAAGGATGGCGGCAGCGGGATGGCCTAATAACCGAAAACCCCCTTAATTAAATAACCAGCGATGTTAGAAATCTGTCCTTGTTTTCCGGGTGCCCACTGTGGCAGCCCCCTGCACCTGTCCAGTTTGAAGAGGTGTCAGGGGCTGTAGGGGTCAAAGGCAGAAGTTACCTTCTGGACGGACCTTGTGTGCAATTGATGAGTAATGTCATCCTTTCCTCTTTGGCACTTATAGTGTAGCTGCTTTTATTATGAATTGGTGGAAGGTGTAATGGTGTTTCTACTGTCATCTTTATCAGAAGAAGACTATAGCAGATAAGCAGACTTATCAAACATGGTCACAGTCCCAGGAGAGAGAAGAGGATAGATTGGTCTACCGCGGTGTGCATGGAAAATCAGGATGAAACAGCCATCATCCATTCACATGAGATCTCCTTTGTAGATTGTTTGAATTCCATTAAAGGTTTACCACATGTTCCAACAATGACTCATGTACCAAAGATTTATAATGGAATCTTGTAAGCCTTAAGGCTCTAAAGAGTTTATAATAATTGCCTCACCCTGTGTTGGCAAGTTAAAAAATCAATTGCTATAACGCTGAATGTAATCGTCCTTCATCTCCGTTGCTTTGTGTGGCATGTTGTTTTTGCATGTCATTTCACAATTCACTGATCCATAATCTGTTGTCAGGGAGTGGTTTATTGTACAATGACCCAGTCAACGCACTCATAACCCAAGACAGGTCTGCTCAACAATGCAGTCACACCTCCTGCCCTACCAAGCAGCATGTTTCTTCTGAATGAGTTCTGCGATTCGTCTCTCTACCTCTTCCTTGTTCTCTTGCTGGCCAGTGTGTAAAAGGGGACAGGTGTTATCTCCTATCTGATCAGCAACCGTGTCACTCTTTGGCCTAATCCGCCCAAGCCTCATGGCGCTTGGTGGTCTGTCAGAAAACACTGAGGCTGTCAAGATGTGGGGGATAACGAGAGGATCAGAATCCGCAGGACGTCTGGGGCTTCTCCCGGGACCCAATAGTAAAAGCCCTCCTCTGGATTTGGAGCGGTGCGGTTTTTGATTCAGGGAGAGAGTGGCCATTTCCCATGTAAGTGTCTCTCAGCTGCCCTGTTAGCCGCCTCTCTGCGGAGCAAGAATAGAAACGTGATTGAGAGAGCTAGATTGAGTGGTTCACCACCTCCGGCTCAAATTGTTTCATATCCACCGTAGCCATTTCCGATGGCTGTCGGTGGGGATTTCAGGAGTTCTCTGGTTAGTAGCTCGGTGTATGTCGAGGGGGGATAATGGCAGATCGGTCTGATTCTCTGGTTTCTGTTTCCTCTCAGGTTCTGTGAGTCCCCAACCAGCGACTTGGAGATGAGGAACGGCCGGGGTCGGGGCAAGAGGATGAGGCCCAACAGCAACACGCCGGTCAACGAGAACAGCAACTCGTCAGACAACAAGGGCAGTGGCACTAGCAAGACGCGTGCCGCAAACAACAGCAACAAGGGCCGGCGGGGCAGCCAGACATCGTCAGAACGCCGCACGCCCCCCAACAGCAACACAGAGGACGTCAAGGCCAGTCCTTCGTCGGCCAACAAGCGCAAGAACAAGCCCGCCTCAGACATTGGAGAGCCCAACTCCAGCTCGGAAGACACCAAGGGCAGCAAGCGTATGCGTACCAACTCCAACAGCGCCCCCGGGGGAGTGCTACAACTGCCCCACGCTGTCCTGCCGGGCATCCCCACCATCAAGATGGAGACCCTGCCCCCACAACTCGACCGCAACTGCCCTTCACCAGTGCTCATAGACTGCCCGCACCCCAACTGCAACAAGAAGTACAAGCACATCAATGGCCTCAAGTACCACCAGGCCCGCGCCCACAACGACGACGACGTCAAGCTGGACCTTGACGGAGATAGCGAGTACGGCGAGGACTCCACTCTCCACCCCGATCCGGGCAACTGCAACGGGGCTTCAATCTCTCAAAAGGGCTGCTTGTCCCCGGCCCGCTCAGTCACACCCAAGGGCAGGGGCTTCGAGGCCCAGACTCCGTCACCCTCTTCCGGCAAAATTTCCAAGCAGAATCGAAAGAAGCTCTGCGAGGCCGACCTAGAGGTGGGGGGCATGGCCGTGGATGGCTGCGAAGACGGGCCCTGCCTAACGGACGAGGCTAGCAATGACGGCATGGACGACAAGAAGGACAAGGCCAAGAAGGCAGGTAGTGGATCCAAGGCAGACAAGCTGGCCCAGAAGGGCCTGAAGTCAGCGCGGACCATCGTCCCGGCCATACCCCCTCAGCAGCTCTATTCCCTACAGGCGGCCGGGGGCTTCCCCACAGCCAGCCCAGCCTCTAATCCAGCCATGAGCTCAGTGGTTCAGTCTATCCCCAAAAGCCCCCAGCTTAAAGCCATCCAGCCCAAACCCTCTGCTTTGGGAGACCCCTCTTCTGTGAACCCAGCACTGAGCGGCTCTAAGGATAAGAAGAAGAAAGACAAGAAGAAAAAAGAGGTGTTAAAAGAGGGAGACAGCCCTAAAGGGCTGGGGAAAGCGGGGAAGCCGGAGGAAGGCAAGAGCCCGTACTCTGAATGCTCAGACGCTGGGGGAAAAGGTGACGGGCTCCTGAACGGCTCGTCGGACCCCCACCAGAGCCGGCTGGCCAGCATCAAGGCCGAGGCAGACAAGATCTACAGCTTCACCGACAATGCTCCCAGTCCCTCTATTGGTGTGGCCAGCCGGATAGAGACGGGAGGCATGGCCCAACCTCTCACCCCGCTCCACGTGGTCACGCAGAACGGAGCCGACAACTCGTCGGTAAAAACCAACAGCCCGGCCTACTCGGACATCTCAGACGCGGGCGAGGACGGGGAGGGTCGGGGCGACGGCGTTAAGGGCGTCAAGTCCGAGGAGCACACCGTCCGAGAGGGGGCCAAGAAGGCCCTGTTCCCTGCCCAAACGCCAAGCAAGGAGTCTCCCTACTATCCAGGCTACGAAACCTACTATTCGCCGAACTACGCCAACCAAAGCCCGGGTGTGTCGGCCACGGGGGCCTCGCTGCAGGAGGGGGCCCAGGTCAAAGTGAAGAAAGAAGAGCCGGAGGAGGCCAGTGAGGAAGACCGTAAAGTCAAGCAGGACCAGCAGGATGACCGTAAGCCTGAGATGACGAACTCTGGGCCGGGGCAACAGCAGCAACAGCAGCAGCAACAGGCTTCAGTCATCCAGCAGCGCTCCAACATGTACATGCAGCCTCTCTACTACAACCAGTATGCCTACGTGCCCCCGTACACCTATCACCAAGACCAGGCCTACCACACCCACCTGATGAACACCAACCCGGCCTACCGGCAGCAATACGAGGAGAGGCAGCGGCTGGCAGCAGCCGAGCACCACCGCTCCGCCGAGAAAAAATCGGACGCCGCAGGAAAGGACCGAGAACGGGAGGGCTCTTCGGCGAAGGAGCGGAGTGAGGAATGGAAGCAGAAGGCTTTGGTTCCCCCCACCCTCTCCAAGGCCCCCAGTCTCACCGACCTGGGCAAAGGTGGGCCGGCCCAGAGCAAGATGCCCAAAGAGCCCTCGTCGTCCTCGGAGCAATCCAAGTCTTCGGTCATCATGCCCAAGGGGGAGGACGCCAAGGCGCCGGCCCAGCAGGCCGAGGGGCTAAAGATGAAGCTGAGCGAAGGCATGCACCACGGAAAAGGGGAGGAGCCCAAGGCAGGCATTGATTCAGGCAGATCCTTGGCCATGGAGCAGGCCATGTGGTACAGACAGGTAACACCCAATAGTGTTTTAATATTGATGGAATGTAAGACGTTTTTGCATGACGGCACGCCTGTTGCCAAAACGGATGTGCATGCGTCATGGAAAGTATTTAACGGCACACAGCTGACGAGATACAAACATCTTTAACTATAAGTTTTGTCTTGATTTTCAGGAGCCTGACTCCCGGCTGTGGCCTTACGTCTACCCCAGTAAGTACCCAGAGGCCCAGAAACCACAAGACGAGGAGCGATGGAAGGAGGACCGCGACAGGGATAGAGACCGGGACCGAGGAGACCGAGAGAGGGATCGCGACAGGGAACGGGACCGAGATAGAGACCGAAAAGGCAAGGAGGGTAGGGATGAAAGGGTCCGGCCCAAAGACCCCACCCCAAAAGAGGAGAGCAAAGAAGGGGCCGAGTCCAGGTCGGCAGCGTCCTCTGAGGAACACCGGGGGGTGGTGAAGGATCCAAGGACCACCGCTGCCCACATGCAGTTCTCGTCACCCCTGGCCCAGCACCAGGGCTACATGCCCTACATGCACGGAGCCTATGCCTACGGTCAAGGCTATGACCCCAGCCACCCTGGCTACCGTGGAATGCCCGCGGTCATGATGCAGAATTACCCTGGTAAGAGTTAATCCCAACTGTGTTTAAAGTAACTGGTATGTTTGCATATTGATATGAAATATGAACTGTTATTAGTCATGGTATGAGTGAAGTAGTTTTCACTCCAAAAAAAAAAACTTAATTATGTTGTTGAGTGGCTTTTCTGTGTTGGAATGGGTGTGGGCTTGCGACAACATTAAGATGGTTTGTGTATATATTGGTTATTAAAAATGTTCATGCAAATGCTTATTCAAATATTCAAGTAAACTGCTAATTGGCCAGCTCTTCTTCCTCTGGACCTCTGATTGGTCAACACGTAGCTCAGTAGTATTACTTATTTTTACGGTCTGTTTGAGATGCAATATGAGATCTCTTGCTGGATTACCAATTTGACTTACTAATTACTAATTTTCTGAATTTATCTACTTTTATAGTATATAGGACCTCTTAATCCAGTGTCATTTGTCTAACTCAATCTGTCCCCCCCAGGTTCCTATTATCCATTCTCCCCCTACGGCAGTAAGATGGGGCCAGGCGAGGAGGGTGGCGAGAAGGCATCACGGGCCAGCCCCACAGTCAGCAAGTCAGCCTCGGAGGCAAAGGCCCTGGACATCCTTCACCAGCACGCCAGCCAGTACAAGAGCAAGTCACCCACGGTTGGTGACAAGACCCCCTCTCACGAACGGGAGCGTGCTGTGGCTGAGCGAGAACGAGAAATGGACCGGCCACGTTCCTCGCCATCCCAGCGCATCATGCCTTCCCATCACCACCTGGGCTACCCATTGCTCTCAGGGCAGTACGACTTGTCCTACGCCACAGGTGAGTCACACACCGTTTTTTAAGTATGCAGAAAAGGTCTGTAGAGTTTTGAAAAGCATTGCGTCTTTCAATAGCTAACAACTGACACCTACTTTTTTGGGAGAAATAAGCTCTGGTGCAACTATGTACTATGTAACAGTGCCTCAGGCTGCTCTATGCCAAAAGAGCCATGTTGGCAATATACTTTGTTGCATAAGTAAGAATGGTCATTAAATCCATTGAAAACACTTGGTCAAAGACTAAAATAATTATTCTTGTAGAAAAATCAAATGGCGTATGCTTTAGAAATTTTCAAAAAATGTGGTACAGTGTGGAAATTAGAACAAATCATTGTAGGAAATGCACAAATTGATTTAAATATTTAAAAAGATTTTTGCAGATGTTTAATTTAGCTATATCAAACAACCAAAAGATAGAATGCCTCAT
>JACXGI010007663.1:0-18526 GCA_016801175.1 Esox masquinongy
TCTTCATCTTCAGCTTTCTAACGGATGCCTGAAGGTTTTGTGCCAAAATTGCCTGGTATTTGGAACTGTTCATAATTCCCTCCACCCTGACTAAGGCCCCGGTTCCAGCTGAAGAAAAACAGCCCCAAAGCATGATGCTGCCACCACCATGCTTCACTGTGGGTATGGTGTTCTTTGGGTGATGTGCAGTGTTGTTTTTAAGCCAAACATACCTTTTGGAATTATGGCCAAAAAGTTCAACCTTGGTTTCATCAGACCATAACACATTTTCCCATGTGCTTTTGGGGGACTTGATGTTTGTTTTTGCAAACTTCAGCCGGGCTTGGATGTTTTTCTTTGGAAGAAAAGGCTTCCGTCTTGCCACCCTACACCATAGCCCATTCAAATGAAGAATACGGGAGATTGTTGTCACATGTATCAAACAGCCAGTACTTGCAGTTCCTTTAATGTTGCTGTAGGCCTCTTGGAAGCCTCCCTGACCAGTTTTCTTCTCGTCTTTTCATCAATTTTGGAGGGACGTCCAGTTCTTGGTAATGTCTCTGTTGTGCCATATTTTCTCCACTTGATGATGACTGTCTTCACTGTGTTCCATGGGATATCTAATGCTTTGGAAATTATTTTGTACCCTTCTCCTGACTGATATCTTTCAACAATGAGATCCCTCTCTTGCTTTGGGAGCTCTCTGCGGACCATGGCTTTTGCTCTGAGCTGCAACTAAGAAGATGTCAGGAAAATCCTACTAGAACAGCTGAACTTTATTTGTGATTAATCAGAGTCACTTTAAATGATGGCAGGTGTGTAATGACTTCTATTTAACATGAGTTTGAATGTGATTGATTAATTCTGAACACAGCCACATCCCCAGTTATAAGAGTGTGTGCACACTTAAGCAACCAGGTTATTGTAAGGTTTTTATTTTTCATTTTTCCCCCTTGAAGATTTCAGTTTATTTTTCAATTGAATTGTTCACATTATAGGTGGAAAAAGTTCTGACATGGTTTATCTTTGTCTCATTCTTTTACCTCACAAAAACCTGGCATTTTAACAGGGGTGTGTAGACTTTTTATATCCACTGTAATTGGGAACAAATGTATGAATAAATATTATAGTCAGGGGTTAAATTGGTGCAGAATGGACCGGAAATGGCGTGCTAATAACAACCCACATAATAAAAAATACGTGATTTGACTGCCCATCTTTTGCTTAGTTTTACTTGCATCCTGAACCGTATTTGCTGTCGCTGTCAGTTGAATAGCCAATCGTTACTTCTTTGTTAGTGGGTGTCCCAGTCATTGCCCGTAGTCGTGGCGAAAGCTCAGTGTGACATGCGTGCGTCTATGAATACGAGAGGCAGAGCATGCATTCTCGAACTTCTTTAAAATTTAAAATCTACTCTGTTAATTTTAACCATGCTACCGAGGTAAGTTTACTGTCCACCTAACCAAACCAAACAGCTTTGCTATTAACTGAAGTTTATTGACTTTCAAAGTATGTCAGTGCAATTAGGCTAGCAACTGCTTGCCGGTAGGCTACAATAGTTTCAGTGCATTTGAAATAAAATACATTAAGTAAACTGTAGGCTGTCAATGCTGAACTGGTTGCAGAGTTTTAATACAAATGTAACCAAAAATGTTCAGATCTTAGTAAAAAAATAAAAAATAAATAACAATAAGCCTAGCCTACAAAGCCTACATAAGCCTAGCCTACAAAAACTTGCCTTCCTCTGTTTTATGTATGGGTTCTGTGCGGCTGGTCATTTCACAAACCTGTCCATTCATGGCTGGATCACTGCCGCATCTCGTTGGCTCATTTTTGGCAGCTTGTCATAGTTCTCCAGGACACAATGTTTTTTCTTGGAGCGAAAATGACTTTCTTTTGCCCGCCATGATTTCGATGTAGGTAACCAAAAGCAACCAGACAGCTTCACGCGAGCAAAATAAGCATATCATGACAAGTAAAAAAGGTAACGAAGGAAAACAATTAAAATTAACTCATTTTATGAATTTTTATTAGGTTTTTTTTATGTTGAAATGTATGAAAAGACCCAAAATGAACACTATAAGCGGACTACTTGATCACTATAAGCAAATTATTTAAACAGCATTTGCATAGGAACGATTCCATCCCAAGCTTTTTGATCACTATAAGCGGATGAACCTTATAACCGTGATCGCCATAAGCGGACTCCACTGTATAGCATGAGGAGTCACAAACCTAAGACTGTCATGTTCTTAGTCCTATATCAGTTACAGCCTTCATCACGGTCCCCAGTGCCTCCCCTATACCTTTGGATAAAGTCAAGGAAAGATGCCTCTTCATGATGTTATCAGGAGAAGCCATCTTAAGTCCCATCTACTTAAAAGATTAGCCCCAGTAACCAGCCCTTTCTGTGTTCTAATAGACAACCTGTGCATTTGTTTGTGGAGGGCACTGCTATGTCCATCAATGAAATCTGTAATTAAAGTGCTCTTCTCTGAGGAACTTCAACCAGAGGATCAGCTCTTCTACAAGGAGCAGGTAAACACCTCAGTGCAACTTAAATAGGAGAGACATTGAGGATGATGACTCTTAGACATCATCCAATATTCGGTGGCTTTTATAGGCCTCTGAAGAGGAAAGCAGCGTCAATGGGATGATAATTAGGCTGAGCGAGAAAGAGAGGCATTTTATTTGTTTTGCAGGAAGAAATGGCTAGTTTATTTGTATGTTTGTTAGCTTGTTTCTGACTAGGAATACACTGTTGATTTGTCTGCCTTTTGGATTTTTAGTTCTGCTCCCAGGGCCTTATATCATGTAGAGTTAGTCAGAAGTAAATATTTTGGTGGTAATAATGTATTTACCTGGGCTGGCAAATGATAGCAGTTTTTGAATTTGCTAACATTTTACCTTAATGAAAGGTTTTTCAGTATAAAACGCAGTGCATTGGGATGCAGTTATACTATATTGTATGTTTATTGCAAAGCATGGAAACACTTAAGTATATATCCAACGGTTTTTAGCAGTTTTTAGCAAGCCTAGTTCAGCCCCCCCGCAATAAAAAGTGTTGATCGGTGTTGCCCTCCTGAGAATCAAACCTGGGTCACCCACGTGAAAGGCTGTGTCTTTAACCACTACGCCACAGAGCAATAGATTTGCCAGGTGTCATATAGTCTCTTGACATTATATAATTTTGTCACGCATTAACATCACACCAAGTGTGAATATTTCGTTAGAAACCATTAACCATTGTGTTAAACTGAGTAATGTTTCTTATTAAGTTTACCTCAACCACAAATAGCATCTATGAAATGAATGGCTTTTGCCACTGGCCGTTTCAACAGCTTATTAGCCATTCATGAATGACATTGATACAATAGCTACTGTATCAATATAGGTGACGATAACAGACTTTTTCGTCAAGTGAAAAGACGAGAGAATCATACAGTCAGCAAAGTCTTTGCCTATCCTCAACAAATCCTAAGACATAATTTGAAAATCCACCAGAAATAGTCGCAATATAACAGTAAACAGTTTCATTTTAGGCTTCCCATAATGTAGCTACTGAGGGTTGTAGCCAGCAACGTTTTTGTCTATCCTGAACAAATCCTCTTTTGCTACTGGCCGTTTTAACAGCTAATTAGCCATTCGTAAATGACATTAATACAGAATCTATCAGTATAGGTGACGATAACATGGTGACTTTTTCGTCAAGTGAGAAAACAAGAGAATCGTGTAGCCAGTGAAGTGTTTGTCTGTCCTGAACAAATCCTAATATCCACCAGAACTGTTTTATTTTTGGCATCCTATAACGTAGCTACCGACGATTGTAGCTAGTGAAGCTTTTGTCTGTCCTGAACAAATCCTAAGCCATAATGTGTTTTGACTGTGAGAGGAGTCGAACGCGGGACGTGTTGTTCTGTAGTCCGCGTCTCTAACCACTACGCTATTTAACAAGGGGTAGTCAGTCAGTCACTCACTCACTCGCCCACTCACACACTCACTCACTCAGTTAGTCAGTCAGTCAGTAAGAGACATTCAGTCTTCTAGGCCGGCTCCACAAAAAACAGCTTTGACTGTTTTATGCCCCAGTGCCCAGTTGAAACGTAGTGGACTCCACTGTAACAAAGTGCCCACTGGCTCATGTTGGGGGACATCTCATTGCCACCATCCCGGCTGGGTAATGTCGGCCCACAACACACTTGTGATTTTGTGCTTCACTTGGATATTTGGGAAGGTTACCAGAATATTGCAGCCCTGGTTTGTATTGACCATAACTGGCTCGTCCAGACTGACTGTAATTTGTGTTAATGTTGGAACAATATTTTTTTATATAATTAACCTTTTTAACCTTTTTGCATCGGCAGGCAGGGATGTGCACCAGGGCCAGACAAATATTTTTCTTTTTGTTTTTTACTGGTTTAAGCTGACCGGCACATGGGCCCCCAGACCTGGTGGACCTCCCTGCCTGCCGATGCTGGTGGGGGTCACCAGTTAGAAGAGGCTTAAGCCAGCTAGCATCTGCTCTTGGGTTGCACAGCTACAAGTGCAACCAGCTGTTGTTTCTTTTTAAACTCCATCTTTGTTTGGCACCGTCTGTTTTATCTTATGACACTTTCATTTAACGATCTGCTTCCCCCTGTTGGATATTTCAGACTTTAGCTGCTGTTCCAGGACAATTTGTTGATCTTTGATATGAGTGCATTATAGAAATGCAGGGCTTTTGTATTATCTCAATAGAGTGTTGTATTATCTCAATAGAGTAGAGTAAATGGATGTTCTAGGTTTACTAATCAGAATATTAGTACTAGACTGCAAAAACTGTTCATTAACAAAAATTTTTTGAATTGCTGTGCAATCACTGACGGTGGAATTCATTGAAAGCGGGATGATTTACCCTAGCATATTGTTTATGGTTCTAGTATGGTTAAAGAACATTATAGCACTGTACACTGCAGAACAGACAGTACACCTACTAAAGGGATTTTCACCAATGTTTCTAGAGAGCGTTCATGATGAGCGCTGCTGATGCTCTTCTTTTCCTTCCTTCCTTTCCTTTCCTTCATCACGTCCTTCCTTTCATCTTCAGTCGGTATTGTATCTGGATGTGGGGGAACTGCTGGGGAGCCTTGTTTTTTCCGCCTAGCCGCTGCTCCGTCTCAGCTGTGCGTTAGCTTCACCACTGCTCTTCTCTCTACCCCGTCGCTCAACTGGCGGCTGGAGAGCAGAGGGACGAAGGCGAGAGGGTTCTCAGGTTGGAGGGGGCCATGCTTGTGGCACGCTGCCCAGCAGAACTCCTGCGTTTGTACGGCGGATGACGTGTGCTTTGACTCAAAGACAGCGCTGGGATCATGAATGCCTTCAGCGCTGTGGAGGAGGACTCCAGTTTCTCAGAGGGGTCCCACTTCCAGTAGGAGCTATCTCTCTGTGTGCCTTCTCTCCCGTGTCGGCTTCCTCCTCTTCTCCCCACCCCCTCTTTTTTTTCTTTCGTTCCATCTCACACATATTTTCTGTCGGTGATGAATTCAAGCATAGGTTGAGCTTTTCTTCCCGCAATGGATTGTCTTTGTATTGTCACCACTAAGGTAAGAGTGGCAGAATGAGTGAGAGCAACAGAATGAGACAGGTGGCATGAGAGAGGCATGCAGGCAAAAGCGAAGGAAAGAAGCTGTATGTGTGTGTCTGTGAGTGTGTGAAGGAATTGGTTTCTGATCGACGATTGTGTGTGTGTGTGTGTGTGTGTGCGCGTGCGTGTGTGCGTGTGTGTGTGTCTGTGCATTCAAGACACAATGGCCAGTGGTGAATCTTCCCATGATTAAGTGTGACCCGCCCTACAAATTGTGTTTCTGTGTGTGTGTGTGTCCATCCATCTGTCCAGAACAGGCTTAAAACCTGCAGTTCAGTTGACATTTTGCACTCCTAGAACTTGTTGGAAACTTCAGGAAGTCTTCCACTTTCAGTCAGAAAAATAATGAAGCTCTGAAAGTTCTAAGGAAACTCTTTATTGATCAGGAGCAATAAGTCAGAGCAGAGCTCGATTCAACGCGGAGGATGTCTCTCTTTGCCGGCTGTCCATAGTTTATACAATAACTTGTATAAAAGTTGAAGGAGATGATTACTTTTGAGAGCTGCTGCGAAGATCACTTTGTTTGTTTGTTAGCCGTGTTTTATAGAACAGGCACAGCTGTAATCTCCCTGTTGCTGTTTGTTGTTATAGACTGATCCTGAAGTCCTGACTGACCAAATCATTGGTTTGACAAATTTAAACCATTTTGACTTTTTTGTTAATATAAAGTACATGTTGTACATGTGTGTTTCTTGGAGAGGGGTGTCAGAACTTACCAGCCTGGGGTTGGGTGAGGTTTAACACTGAGACACTGATCTGGGGTCAGGGATGTACCACTGTGTTTAGGATTAGAGTTAATTCCGATATCCTAAATCAGCACTCAGCGAGAAAGTAATCTTGGGGCACCTCCTTTGCAGTCATTCTCATTGTAACCTTGGAATCTAAATGTATAAACGTTTTCCTTCGTTAGCTACAATGAAAACGACTCAGCAGCTCCTGGATGAAAATAATGTTAATTTCGTCTCTGAAATCCTAGTAAAATGGGAATCTCTGTCTCCATGAAATGTCAGATCCATAATGTTTGTTCTGTGTGATGGGATATACTGCCTTCAGCACACAGGTTTTACACAGGTTTTCATTGCAATGTAATCACTGTGTAAATGTTTTTTAGTGCGCAGTACCATCCTTCACAAAAATCATTAAATTAGTCAGGTTTTTTGGGCAGAACATTGAATGGCTCCAGAGCAGACAAAAACCGTGTGTGCTTGTACGTGTGTGTGTGTAAGAGAGACAGAGAGTGAGAGAAAGTCACTCACAACTGATGCATGATAAGAGGGTTAATGTGATGCATTTGGTTATAAGTTATACCTCCTAGGTTCATGCTAATTAAGAATATTTGTTTTGAGACATTTCATTAGATATTCCCATATCTCCACTTCTGTCTGTCCTGTCGCTAGCCAGGCCTGCAGTTGGAAGCTTGTTAACTTTCTATACAGTCTTACTGCAGATACTGAGGTATTGAGATCTGGCCGGTTTGTTCTGAGGAGTTGACATTTGAATTCTATTCAAGCTGCTGTGCTAGAAATAGCATCTGTATCATGCATGATAAAACAGTGCTTCTATTGAGGAGTGATTGTCACAGTAAAGTATGCCTTTTGAAAATGCTGGTGGTTGTCAGTATATTACTTGTCATGAACAGCATCAATGCTGACTGTGAATGTGTGAAGCTTTTTGTTTAGTTTAAATGGAGAGATTTAGATTTATTCACAAAACCTAACAGTGTGTTGTTTGAAAGTATATGATTTGACCTACACATTCAGTTCCAATTCTGTATTTATCCCACAAGGGGTATTTATGCATACATTAGTGCAAATATGCAAAACAGTAAAACAACAATGTATTTAAGTCATGAAAACAGAAACAGTAAGTAGTAGTGGTTAACAGGAGTATTATAATGATAAATATCCAGGCTGTGGTTCCTTGAGGAAAGTAAAACACAAGACAAGACAGACATATGACTGGATTATGCTGGACATACAAATATACCTGGGCTTCACAAACCTGGGGGTTTGAGTGAACAAAGTTGAATATTTTAAATAATAACATAAAAATATTTTATGAATGAATAATCCAGTTTGAATTGAAAGAAGTCTTACCAGATAGGAACGATGTCAATATAAAAAGGAAAATACACATTTACACCAATTAAAATATCAGATTTATTAATACTTTTCTCTTTAATCACAGTATTTTCAACATAGCGCTACATGTTTTAGTAAATTTGTAATTAGGTGTTGGTGCCTCAACTGGTAAAATTTTTTTTTGAAAATGAAACAAATTAGGGAAGTTGTTTCCTTGTATAATATAATTGCAAAATCAGTCAATCAATGCAGATTAAATATTTGTTTTCCACATAGCATGACACAAGTCCTGTTGTTCCGGTCCTGGTTCAGAATTTTTTTAATGTAAATGTAATGAAACAGTGCCCGGGAATGCAACATTGTATAGTGTAGACTTAGCATTAGTGCTCATCTTATGTACAGAAGTGTTTTTCAATGATCAGCAGACAACCGGTACAAAACAGATCTTTCTGTGGGAAAAAAAAAATTTAATTGTTTTTTTCCCACAGCACATGGGAAGATTTACTCTGATTTACTTTGTGAGCCCACTTCCTGGTTTTGAGTTGGACCCTTGTTGCACTAGTCTATTATCCACAGCAAATGGGGTCATCACATTTCCTTGAAATATGTGAGTGTAATTATTTTGATGACAGGCCCCAGGCTGAATTGTTGCTCGTTGTGCAGCCTGGCATGGCCTCAGACAGTGGACTCTGTGTCTGTGAAATGGGGAGCCTGATATTTATCTTGGGTCTACGACAGTGACTCCTGGGCAACAGCTAGGAGCCCTAGATGGAGACAACAGACACATCCAACCCACCCTAGTTCATCTTAGGCTTTAGATTCAAAGTCCCGTGTTTCTGCTCTCCATTTCGCCTTGCTTATTCCTGAATCCTCTCTTTTTCTATATTCCTTTTAGTTGTTTTTTCACACTGACTCCTTTTGGACAGCTTCAAAATGTTTTTTGATCTATCTGGCTAATAGTGTTAAATAGCTTTGCTGCTTGTGACCATGACGATGAGGTGGGCTAACAGTTGGTTGATCATGTGAATGCGAGTGCAAGGGACTGGTGATCCAAGCTGATGACCGAGTGCGTGGGCGGACAGTTCAACTCTGGCGCACACACAAACAACTCATTAGTGTCCTCGCTATGCAAGTGAGATGGAAAAAACTAACCATTTGGCTTATGTCCATTGTATCGAATTTGCCATGTAAGTACCGATTGTATGACAGTGAATGATTTATTTACTGTGGCAGTCAAACATGGGACTGCTGTGTCCTTGTGGTATGAAGAGGCTGCTTAAGCTGTCCGACTGGAACATACGGAAAGCCAATTCAGACAATTTTATCTTCCGGTTGTTCTCTGCATCTGGTTATCGAGCTAACCCCAACAATGTTTGCTACTAGCATAGCACTGCTCTGGCTGGAGTTTCACACTGGACACAATCCCCTCCCCGGTCGTGTGAAACGTAATGATATGTAATTTTCATTCCACAGGCATATTATGTAATGATAGTGAGGCACGTTGAGTGCAAAGCTGTAACAGAGAGAGAGAGGAATGCAGGAGAAAGCAGAACAGTGGAAAGAAAAGTGACAGGGAAAGTGAAAGGAAAGAGAGGGAGACAGGGTGAGCAAAAAAAAAAAAACAATGCACAGTCCGAGTCTGTGAGAGGGAGAGGAAAAGAGCAAGGGAGAGAGTTAAAGGAAGAGGAAGGGAGATGGAAAAGACGCAAGGAGAGAGTGAGAGGAAGAGAAAGGGAGAGATTGAGAGAGCGCTTCTACACACTACAGTGTGTTAATTCCCCACGAACTGAGGTTTCTTTTTTTAGATGGGTTCTCCATTCTCCAGGTGGTGATGTAATGCAGAGCACGCCTCTCTGTGTGAGGGTTCCCAGACACGCGGGGCAGCTGAAATACACACTAGGGCAACAGTACACAACAATGGGGCCGCTGAAATACACACTAGGGCAACAGTACACAAGAATGGAGCCGGTGGAATACACACTAGGGCAACAGTACACAACAATGGGGCAGGTGGAATACACACTAGGGCAACAGTACACAACAATGGGGGCGCTGAAATACACACTAGGGCAACAGTACACAACAATGGGGCAGGCGGAATACACACTAGGGCAACAGTACACAACAATGGGGCCACTGAAATACACACTAGGGCAACAGTACACAACAATGGGGCAGGTGGAATACACACTAGGGCAACAGTACACAAGAATGGGGCTGGTGTGTAGAAACAGAAACCGATGTTATTTGTTTTTCCCCTGCTACACTAAATTTGAATGTTCTCTCTTAATGCCTACATGTAAGGCTGTGGTAGACCAGATTTATGACTTATCTGTAAGCGGGTCTTTTCTATGTCAGGAAAACGGTGGCACAGCAACATTTGTTATCAGCAGTGCCAAAACCTAAAAGTGTGTTTAAATACATACCAGATTGAATGAGATCCCCTAATTAGCAATTTAGACCAGTTGGATTAATGATCCTGAACGCACCAGTGAATGTAGAGTGATGGCAGATCTGCCCAGTGACGAATTCTGATTCAGCTGGGCAATACGCAAGCATTTTTCTCATCTGATTGCTGCTGCTGAAGTATTCAGTCACCTGACTGTTTCTCAAATTGTATTGAATTGCAAATGGTACGTTGAGATTTCATTAGAAATTTTGAAATTTATTTGAAATCACTGACCAAATTCATTACTGTAAGGTGAAGTTAGTTTTATGTTGTACCCCACAGCATGATGCTGATAGCACCATACTTCACTGTAGGGATGGTGTATCTTGAGGCATGGACAGTGTTAGGTTTGTGCCACACATAGCTTTTGGGACTAAATTCTAAATTCTTTATGTTGTTCCCATCTGACCACAAAATCGTTTCCCTCATCACAGCTTGGACACTGATGCTTTCAGATAGTACTTGATATAGATGGATGGGTGGATGGATTGATAGATGGGAGGCATAGATGGGTGGAGAGAGACCAATTGCTTCAGTTACCTAATATATTTAAATCGTTCCAAACAAAATGTAATTTTTTTTTGGCCTCCAGATGAAAGAAATTTACCAGCCGCTTGCATTTTTTTTACCAGCCAAAGAATGTTTTCCAAAATGTTGTCATGATAGGTTTTTCATTTTACTAATGAAAACCCTCCAGATATTATTATGCCATGTTCTGTTCATTGCCCTCATGGACATCTCTTGTCATGTTTGAACACATGCATTTTTACTTCAAACTGTTCTACAGGGTAGGCCACTGCTAACACATTCTTATTTGCTGTTATTCAATGCTCTACCTGTGGATTGGAAGAAATAAAACCATAACGATTGGCATGTCATTGTGGAAGTAAATGGGAAAACACTTAAAACATCCTTTAGTTTTTATATCGTTTTTCATTTGACACAAGCTCTATGGAAACAGAATACTGGCAAAATGTTTGTATTCACAGCGTACAATTCACAAATGTGAGCCATGATTCGTAAATACACAGCATACAATCCACACATTTAAACCGTGATCCGTAAATTCACAGCATACAATCCACACATGTAAACCATGGTCTGTAAATACACAGCAGTGAATCCATGACTGTAAACCATGATTCGTATAAAAAAATGCATAAAGTCACTATCCACAAACAAACACTACCTGACTCATATTCCTAAAATAACATTTGTATAAATGCAACCAGATTTGTCAGTCAACACCTTCGTGTGCTTTCGTGGATCAAGTTGTGTGCGTGGATCGGTTTACATTTGAGCACAGAATTTTTGCAGTTACGTTCCAAGTTCGGGTCACAGGTCAACAATCCACAAATGTGAGTGAGACCTCTAGTCCCGTAATGTAGTAGAATATCTTGGTGACTTCCTGTTTGATACCCACCAAAGTGGCTGGTAAAATTGAATGATTTTCAGATAGTACTTGATATAGATGGATGGGTGGATGGATTGATAGATGGGATAGATGGGTATTGTGGACATTTATCAGTACCATTTGGATCTCCCTTGTTCCCCATAAAGGATGAATAGTCTGATATCCTTTATTGTACTGTACAGGTTATAGATCAAATTTTACAAGAACACTGTAGATTGTTTGTCCGTGTTGCACGTGTTGGACAGTTCCTGTCCTTTGTGTTCATTGTGTTAGCCAAGGTAAAGTAATGCTAATGATTATTTGGTGGAGTGTTTTAGATGTGTCTGCTGTTAGGATAAATAGACATCTCAAACAGTTACTGGAGTTTTTTCTCGTTAAAGAGACCTCCTGACACTTTGTGTTGTTAAACGAGTTAGGGGGTCTATCGTTAGCGGATGCTCCTAGCACACATTCGTGCTATAGTGTGTTTTAGATACTTATGGTATAATTAGTAGACTTGTATATGATTTTGGAGGATGTTGAATATTGCTGGTATGTAACTATGTTTTGTATTGTAACTTTATTATGTGATACAAATAAATTGTATTACTTTGAAATATAGATTATGAGAGCATTCCTCATTCATCTTCATACTCGTGTTACTACTTATAATTATACGCATATAAGTAAGTCAAAGTGACCAGACTTGTCATCCTTGAGTCCTGGGTTTATAAACAGTCTGGTTAGGCCCAGGTACACATGCCATTGACTTGTCATTCTTGAGTCCTGGGTTTATAAACAGTCTGGTGAGGCCCAGGTACACATGCCATTGACTTGTCATCCTTGAGTCCTGGGTTTATAAACAGTCTGGTTAGGCCCAGGTACACATGCCATTGACTTGTCATCCTTGAGTCCTGGGTTTATAAACAGTCTGGTTAGGCCCAGGTACACATGCCATTGACTTGTCATCCCTGAGTCCTGGGTTTATAAACGGTCTGGTTAGGCACAGGTACACATGCCATTGACTTGTCATCCCTGAGTCCTGGGTTTCTGAAAAGTCTAGGTAGACCCAGGAACACATGCCAACTAAATGCTAGACTTGTGATGAAAGGGTTGGGTACCTTTACTAAGTACTACCTACATACTATGGTCACTTACAATTGCGTATATTTGCAAACAATATGGAGTGAGATTATCACTGTATTTATTCATCACAAAGGTTATATTCCCTTGCACTCGTATTCCCAGCTGTCCCTTCAGTAACCTTCTAAGTGGTAAACATTCAATCACCCTTACTACACATTCTCCACCTTTGCAACCTTACATCAATCTGAAGTCCAGTTGAAAGCAGGTCTGGAATCAATGTCATTAATCGATCGTTGAAGTTCTCAAGGTGAGGACGAAACAATCAAACCTTGCAGAGTTGAGGACACCTACTGCTGGGTGCTTCTTTTATCTGAGCATCGATGTGCTGTTAACCCAGGGAATTATTTTGAACAGTTTTTTCTGACTGGGGAACATTTTCATGTGTTGTCTGTGAATACATCAAAAGAGACTCATCAACCTCTAGGTCTAAACAAGCTCTGGATACAGAGCTATTTTAACAGTATCCCCTCTGGCTGAGACAAAGGCAAATCTAATGATGTGAGGAAACAAAGTGTTGACTTTCTTATTTCAGGAAATATTTAAGCCCATTACCTGAATGTATTGCCTCCAGGATGTAACCTGTTTTAAAACTGGGGAAATGGGCGGAGCGAGACAGAGGTTTACATTTTGTCACAGGCTGGCTACAGTGTCTGTAAGGGGTTACTTTCAGAAGCATGTCGAGGTAAAAGTTGCAGCCTCTAGTGCTCCTGGATTTAGCTGTGTGTAAAGAGATGAGCTTTGGTGAAGACCTACAGCGACCCTGTCAGGGGCATTCTCACAGAGCTGAGGTCCAACCTAGACAAGTGGGATTTAAAGGTGTCTACAGTCTTTTTTTAGATCAAGGTTAGCCAACCAGTGGTCTGCACTGTTCCAGATACAAGCTAATTTGTGTATGACAGCTTTTAAACACTAAACAGCAATATTGGGATAATTTCAGAGATCTTGGGTATAATATTACTTATATAGCACATTTCAAGGGCCCCAAAGTCAATTAATAATTATTCATAAATATTATAAATTTTCATACGAAGTGCAACTAAATTATAGAAAAAAGATAGTAACTCTGAAGTTAAATCTCAGCAGATATTTCAGGTACCATACCCTTTAGTCTATTAAGAATTGTCTTTAAAGGAATAATGCTTCGCACAATGTTACCATTACAGCAACTACACTGGCTCCCTAACTGAGTTTAATTTTAAAGGTCCAGATTTTTATTGTGTTACTTGTGTAAATACAAGCCAAAATGCCCAGTAGACATCTGCATTTAATGTTTTAAGTTAATGTTTCAAATTACAAAGCAGTGCCTTTTTGTTTGAGGCATGGCCTATGTGACATTGGAAATCAAAATCACTTTATTAAGAATAGACAGGCCATTATGAAAATGAGTCGGATGACTGGAAGCCTTAGCTAGCCAGAGCGTTGATGTTCTAGAAGGACATGTTCTGGTAGACTGCTAATAGGTTATTTAAGCATAGAAAATTACATAGGTTTCTCAGTGCATTTTCTTGTGTGCTTGATAATAACGATTTTGAAGGACTAGCTGCAGGGTTGTCCTTTTGGTAAGTGCGCTTAAGATGGATCATGGTAGATATTTTCAGCAATTATGGCAACTCCGTGTGGGAACAAATCCAATGGGTGCTTGAACAGTCACTGTAGTTCACGTAGGATGTGTTTACCACAGATCTACTATAAAAGGCTTTCTTTGGATTAAAGCAGTCTTCAATCATGCAAAGCACATGACAAAATGCACATTCTGTCGGACAGTCTCTCCTGCCATGGGTGCCTGTATTTCCCCAATGTGTTTAGACTACATTAGCTGTTTATAGAACACATGGTCCATGGTCATATTGGTAAACCTTTGAGGGCCTGCCTGCCAATAGCTTATTGCAAGGCATTTATTCCTCTTGAATTTTTTTTGTGTGTATCTGTGATTGTGAGCGGGGGAGTCCAACCCTAATGAGTCTTCATTTGTTGCCTTTGTAAATTGCCTACATTGGATCAATGGGCAGTGCAAGCCAAATGGTCTCCCACTCATGATGTGCATCAACGGTAGCGTTGATTAAGGCCTAAGGTAAGCGTCAACTACATTTAAAATCAGTGGTGCTCCTTGTGTGTTCTATGTTTTAAAGTTGGGAGCCGTGTGTCTATGTTTGTGTGAAATAGAGTCGTGTCTGTATTACTGAAGAGTACAATAGGTTGCATGCAGGGTTTTATCTTTATTGCCACAATGACATAATCATTCCTCCGGCCAGTCACAGGTAGACCTATACACATATGAGCAAATCCGCCGCTCTATGCAGAATAATGTTGTATATCAGTGTTTCATTTAATATGTGTTGAGTTGTAAATATCAGTGACAGGTTTTTTTTGCGTTGCACATGCTCAACGAAATGTGTTGGTGTTGTAACTCCAAAAGAGTTTTGAACCAAATCCATGAACTGCAATGTATTAAGTGCTGAAATGTTACACCTATTTACAAATAACTTACAGGTACTGTATATAATTGTGAACATGGTTTTGAGTTTAGTCCTGTTAATCACTTGCTGTAACCTCTCACTAGAAGACTCTATCCAGAGGATTTCAAACAACATACTTTTTTTACCTTATGCTTTGGACTGCATGTGTCAATCTATGGCTCATTCCTACATATTAAATAATCTGCAGTCTTCTCCGGGTGGAATGCACAAGAGTCCTTACCTGCCATCCTTTAGTGCATGAAATCCCTGCTCATTCACGTCATGTAGTGAGCGCTTTGAAGCGAGTTGAATTGCCTTTCTACGTTCTTTAACCGTTAGTTCTTTTGAATCATACAGGCACATTATTTTTGAACAACTATTTTTTATCTACTCAAGAGTCGTGACTCGAGTCATTTCAAGAGTGACTTGTTCATGTTGGTCATTAGTTTCACCTGCAGACTGCACCTGATTCTACAGCAGGTCTATTTATATTTGCTACCTTAGCACAGTGACGCTGGGGCCGTGGGCCGACCAGATACTGTCATGGAGGCAGCATGGAGAAGAAACAGATGGGTTAAGAACTTGTCATTCGCATGGTATAAGGAAATAATCCAATTAATTGATTAGTTTATCTTGTCGGTGGAAACACCGCTTTGTAGAACCAAAACATAAGCAACACAACCAACCTCTGCTCCAGACTTAAATTCAATAATGAATTGTTTTATTGCTGCTGTAGTCAGCTACATTGAAGTAAATACATTAAACCACCAGGTCTTTGTTTTATTTAGAAATGGAATATTTTCATATTTACCGCTGTAAAAAATGTAAAATCACTGCATTTTAAACGAACTGAAGTGAATGAACAACCGTTATTTAGAGCTTTCCCCAACAGTTGACTTATTCATATAATTTTTCAGGGCCCAGTCCACTTAGTCCACCAACCAGTTAACTCCCATATCACCTTCCCCCACATGTCTTCTGCACCCATGCACCAATCAAAGTTTGGGATGGGTAAGCATACATTGCAGTTGGGTCCTCACTGAGAAAGTTATACCACCCAGGTAATTCAACCCATTGAAAGGAATTATTAGGGTTAGGTGTTTTACTATTGTCCCTTGGAAAACAATCAGGCCTGATTTGGTCAGCCTTGCCTGTTACAAGTGAGACAAACTTTGGCCTTTGCCATCAAGTTGTCAGCACACGGGTTCCAAAGCCACATCATGCCACAATCAAAATAAATTCCTGAACGCTACAGAAAACAGTCTGAAAAGGGTTACAAAGCCATTCCTAAGGCTCTGGGGCTCCACAGAACCACAGTGCCAGATGGTCCAAATAGAGAAAGTTTGAGACAGTAATGAATCCCAGGAGCCATCCTGCCCAAGTCTCTCCAAAACCAAGGCGTAAAATCATCCAGGAAGTCACAAAAAACCCTAGAACAACATCCAAAGATATGCTGGCTGGCCTCTCATCAGGTAATGTTAGTGTTTATGAGTCCACCAGCAGAAATACACTGGGCTAAAATGGGATTCATGACAGAGACGCAAGACGGAAAGCACTAAGCATACATGTTCTTCTGAGAAGAAGACGAACAACATGCATGCCTGTCTCAAGTTTGCTTCTTAAGAGCCCTGGAACAATGTTCTACGGAAATGGGCCTTGTTATGTCTAGCGAATGACTAGGACAAACCTAAATATCTTGTTCTTTAACAATTATGATGTATATTTTCTTTTGTGTTTGGAATCATTGTCTTTCTTCATGACCCAGCTTGGTTTCAGCTTCAGCTCCCAGAAAGATTGCACCAAATGTTCCTGAAGAATTCTCTGATAAAAAACAAAATATATACTTCCTTCAATGATGGCATGTTGTCCAGGTGATGCAGCAAAGCTTCCACACATCATGACCCCACTGAGATGTTGTGAGAAGCCCTGAAATAAGACGTTTGTGCTAAAAACCCCACGACTGTCACTGAGTTAAAGCTGTTATGCATGTACTGTAGGAGTGTGACAAAATTCCTCCACAGCTTTGTGAGGGACTGATCTATAACTACAGTTTTGGTATTACCAGTTTCTGTTTACAAGGGGATTAGTTTTTCACACAGAGGGTTGCATACATTTCTTTAATAATCATGTAATAAGTATTAATAAGTTGTTTTTTTGTTTGCGCAGATTCCCTTTTTTCTAATATTAAGTTTTGCTTGAAGATCTGAAAACATTCAGATTCAAAAATGTGCTTAAGTGCAAAATATCTGGCAGGGAGCAAATACATTGTGCCACTGTGAATCTTGGTTATGGTGAAAATGCGAGTGAAACATTCTTTTAGGTCGTTTTTTCATTCCATCCTATACAATAAAAATAGAGTTATTTTAAGCCAGGTACTCAGTGGAGCATCTCTTTCAATCAATTTTTTTATATTTTTAGCGAGAAATTCTCAAATGTCTATTGTTTGACAGTCCTTGTAAAGATATTTATGAAAGTTAGATGACTGGTAAGTGTTCTTTATTTATATGGGCTTAGGTGAATAGTAAGACTGAGACACCCATGCCCTTGAAGTCGGGAGCACTGCAGTTTTGTGGGGATAATCCTATGAATCATTATACTGGAGGAGTCCTTGCTGAATAACATCAGCATACTGTACTTAGGCTCTCCCACTGTAGTGCTGAGAGCTCTCCCACCGCTCAAAATTTAAGGGAATACGTAATCATCACAGTATAACACCAAGTCAATCATACTTCAGGGATATCAATCTGTCCAGTTAGGAAGCATAAGCGATTGTGAATCAATGTCACCTGTTTTGGTGCAAATGAAAGTGACAACAGGTACACTGGAGAGGCAACAGCAAGACAACCCCCAAAAAGGGGATGGTTTTGCAGATGGTGGCCACAGACAATTGCTCTCTCCTTATTCTTCCTGACTGTTTCTTCTCTAGTTTTGCATTTTGCTAGTGTCCTTGTCACTACTGGTAGCATGAGGCAGTACCTGCAGTCCATTCAGGTTGCACAGTTAGTCCTGCTCCTCCAGGATGGCACATCAATACGTGCCGTCGGAAGAAGGTTTGCTGTGTCCCCTGTACAGTCTCAAGAGCATGGTGGAGATACAAGGAGACGGGCCATTATACGAGGAGAGCTGGACAGAGCCATAGAAGGGCATTAATCCAGCAGCAGGACCGGTATTTGCTCCTTTGTGCAACATCATTCAGCATGACCGGTTTGGCGGTAGGTCATTGATGGTCTGGGGAGGCATGTCCTTGGAGGGTCACACAGACCTCCACGTGCTAGCCAATGGCACCTTGACTGCTGTTAGGTACTGGGATGAAATCCTCAGACCCATCGTCAGACCTTACGCTGGTGCAGTGGGCCCATGGGTTCCTCCTGGTGCAGGACAATGCCCAGCCTCATGTGG
>JACXGI010007663.1:18626-36523 GCA_016801175.1 Esox masquinongy
CGCGCGCGCGCGCACACACACACACACACGTATTAAAGGTCAGAAGAAGACCTAGTAAACTTTCCTCCATGTGCCCTATGTTCATACCCTAGATTTGTGCCCTTAACCACACCTACTAGTGTGAATTTGGGTGTCCATATTTTATTGTACATGTGAGGACCACAAATACCCACAAGGTGTGTAAGACAAGAATATTTGACCTTGAAAGATTTTGCCGGTCCCAGTGAGGAAAAAAAGGCTATGGGGTTAGGTGTAGGGTAACTAATCGGGTTAGGGTTAGGGTTAACTTGCATGCACATGCATGTTCATGTGTATTTGGGTATATATGGGTGACTCATCCGTTCAGTTGGAGATGCCTCTGGCATAAGATAAATTTAAACTTGCTAAAGTATCCTGGCTTTGTTGAAGCTTGGCCAGTCCCCCCTTCTGTGCTGCCAGCACGGATCCAGTCACACGTTTGTTTGTGACGATTGGGATTTTTATTCCACTCACTTTTCATCCACTGACACACAACGCATTTCATCAAATGTCAAACAGGGCAAGCACCACATACCCACAGCAGTTCATCTCAGACTCAGCCCTGTTTCAAGTGTCCCGTGGTTTTGAGGTTACAGAAGGTTGGTCAGCTCTCATCGCAGATCTTTTAGGCTATTTCCATAACTAGCACCTTTATCATACTGTACCTTTTTCCCCCCTAATAGAAAGGATACATGTGGGTCAATGTCATTAGTTGTCTTACCAAAACATTTCTATTTTTCATCTTTTTACATCACTACACTAACTAGTCATTTAAATTGGTTTGGAATGTTTTAGAGTATTTTATAAAATGTTTAGACACTTTGATATAGCATTGCAGTCAATGGCAATTGTTGACCCTGCCAATTGTGGGAACCAATATTACATGCAATGAAAGAAAACATAATTTAAAAAAAATATACCAACCTTTCAGTTTTCCACTCCACACTATGACCACTCCCAGCACATACAATTCTACCTTGACACTAAAAATCAATTTTATTACAAAAATTGTTACCCAGAAATACTTTTACATTGCTGCACAAACAGGCTCTTTAGCCCTTTAACCTGTCTTCTAACCCTAACACACATTTCAACAAATACTACTATGTACTGTAGCTTAACGTAGCAGTGCCTCAACCAACCACCTCCAGTTTTCCTTCTTTCTTTTCTTACAACCACCTCGTTTCTCCCCCACTCCTCCATCACCCCCTCTCTCTTTCTCCCTCCCTCCCTCTCCTTCAACTCATCTTAGTTTGCTCCGTATTGCTCTGAAAACATAGGGCGATCTATCTCATCCGTTGCACTGTAAAGCAGCTAACTGCTGAACAGCGAGTTACCACGGTAACAGGGAGTCTAGCACCAAAAATATATTCTATGAAGCATTTCTGATACATCCCATGCTGCCTAGCATTCTGCCTCGTGCCTGCTTGCATTCCGCTGCTCTCTACACTTGGAGGCAGGATGCATAGGAATAAAGAGCAGCTCATCAAGCAATTTACATGCCACATCCGGCCTGGAACCCAAACCGTCTCATTATTGGCCCTCCACGGCTCCACATATGGGGCACTGACTTCCAGAAGAGTAATTGTGCACTGATTTGCTTGCTTTCATGGATACATTATATTATTTATATGCATCACATGGAGTTTGTAACAGGAGTGCGTTTTCATCCTACATTTTCAGACTAGATCATTCTCTGTACTCTATTTCTGGAGACAGAACTTACTTAGTGTCCAAACTTCAGGGTATTATCTGATTATATAAAATGTGATATGTAATTGTGTATTCATGCATTTTATTTGAATAAAACATCCTCCTGGTCTTGCAATCTGTTTTCATACATCTTCTTACATCTGTTATTTGACAGAGAGCAGCTGTTTAGCTGTTATCAGAGGTGCTTTCAGGTTTCATTCAATAGTTCTGAAACCTAGAGAACTTTCTTCAGGCCCCCTGGTGGTGCCTGAACCCACCTACATGTAAGCCCACACACTGGTTGGGTAAAAAAATGTAAAATGACAGTTAACAGTAAGTCATATACCAGGATGTAGAATTGCTTACAGTAAAAGTGTCTGTTCCTGCAGTAAAAGCCCTAGCTGTTTGTGTAAAGTGACAGTTGGCTGTGGGTCCCACAGTGACAGCTATACTTTCTATAGCAGTAGCCTAGAGGGTGTTCTTGCAGGGATAATGATGTGCTCTCTCTGGAGAAAATATGCCGGCTGGTCATGCAGTGATGGTTGTTTGTTTAGAGTTAGCTGATTCTTGACTTTCAGTAATGGCTGTATAGGGTTTTAAAATTCCTGTACTGTGACTTTCCCAAAATTCCCAGGTTTTCCAGATGATTTGCAGAACCAGAAGGGAATAACATGGAAATGCAAAATCCTCTGAACATGATTTCTAAAAACCTTCAAAAAAAAATCGGAAATTACATTTTTCCCTTTTTTTTTTTTTTACCTCAGCTGTTCCTCCAGTTACTTTGTTATAGCTGTTCGTACTAAAATCTTGATATCTGTGTTTGCTGTTTTTACTGTAATCTTCATAGCAGTGTTAGCTGTAGCTGTGTTACCTGTTGTTATTGCCATTTAGGTCTTTAATTTTAAAGTAGTCAACTGGGTGGGGATTACAATGGGTTCAGAGCAAGGTTATAAAAGTTATACTTGTTTAGGGTTTTAATTAGGTGGGTTTTGATGGATATATACATTGTTGATGTGTCATAGCTTGACCTCTCACTGGCCAATTAGAACATGCTATGTGGCTAAATAATATTGTGGCTTGTGCTTCAAGTTGGGAATTGACAATATTTATCCAAAGCCTTGGAATCAACTCAAATTCCAATATTAATCCGCTATTAACTCACCCACTTTAGGCACGCCTGTCTTGAATCAGATAGTAAACCCTTTTGGCTTCATCCGCTTTAATGTGTGATGTGTTGTGCATTTGGAGATCCCCTTCTGCACACCACTGTTGTAAGTAGTTATTTGAGTATTTGTGGACTTTCTGACAGTCTGAACAAGTCTTCCGACTCCCTCAAAAAACAAGCTGTTTTTGCCCACAGAACTGCCACCAACGTGATGCTTTGTGTTTATCCTGCCATTTTCTGTAACTTGTTCTGTGAAAAAAATGGCCCCTCCCTGTATCTCCTCAAAACACTTTTCAATATAAAGGTAAAAGGGGGCGCCAACTCCTCCAGTGAGTTTTGAGGGAAATAAGGAGATGCAAGGAGTATGTTCCTGTAGTTAAAAAATAAATCAAAACACAACAAAAATGTATAATAACATTCATAGTATTCATGTACGCAATAGCAAATCTACCTGAAAAATTTAACATCCACAATAATAAATATGTAAAAGACATTCAGGAATTGGGGATAGTAAAAATACTTCTGGTGACATGCCTTGTGTGCTATTGATGAGTCTCCAAGTGGCTTGTTAATTGTTTGAACAGACAGTTTGGTTCTTTCAAAATATCAATACCTCCTACAAAGACCATTAGTGATGCAGTCAATCTCTCCTCTACTCCGACTGATTGCTTATTCCACCTCAGCACTATGAAGTGACTAATACTTCGGCTGCTGAGTTTGGAGGTGGAGAGAGGGCTGTTATATAATAGTTTGTGTGAAGAGAGAAATACTGTTTCATCCGAGGTGGCGTGCAGCATGCTGGGATTGCCGAGCTCTTTTCCCAAGTGCAAGTTGTCCTCCACAACATCTATCTTCCTCCCCCACAACCTCCTCTCCATTTTACTCCAGTTAATTTAGGTTTTCACTAATCTTTCTCTACAACCTTCTCCTTCATCTGAACATATGTGCATAGAGCTCACACAACTGTCTCTCTTTTTGTCTTTGTTTCTCTCTCTCCCTTTTTCTCTCTCTGTCTGTTTTACTCCCTTCCTGTCGGTAGCTGAATCTCGCCTGCTTGTCAGCTGTAGTGTTGGATGTAGCCATGCCTCCATCCCTCCAGTATGCCTGTGGAAAAGTCGCCCAAGCAAGAGCTCCATACGGTGTCACACGGCACTAAAGCAGCGTAGACCATCTCAGTGATGTAACGTTTCTCCGATCTGGTGTTTTGTTGCTCACTCGCCCTTCTTTTCCTTCTCAAAGAGAGCTCTGCCGTCACGTTGTCAGCCTTATGCTCTTTGTTCACTGCGATGCTTTTTGCATGTTACTGTGCACTGGGAACACATGCTGTAAAGGTAAGGAATAAAGCAGCACAGGTGCCTCTGTGTGTGTGTGTGTGTGTGTGTGTGTATGTGTGTGTGTGTGTGTGTGTAGGTGGGTGGTTTGCTGGGTGTGCTTTTGTATGTGTGTTGGGAGGGGGTGTGTGGGTGGCTGTGTGGTTGCGAGCTTGTGTGGGGGTGAATGTTTTGTGTGTGTGAGACAGAAAGAGCGAGACAGAGAGAGCGAGCTGAAGGGAGGATGAAAGGAGGATGCAAAAGTTTTGGCGGGTGGGAGGGTGGCCAGCTGCACAGGTGGTTGTCCATTCTTTCTGAATGCCTCTTTCCAACTGTAAGAATGTTGTCATATAGGCTACTGCTATACTACTAGAGGAGTGCTACTGCAGTAGGCTACTATATGCTGTATTGTCAGACCTTTTTATTCTTATTTGGAGACCGCTGAGTAACACTCTCCATTATGCCCACTGACAGCTTCAATACGGACCATAACCATGCATGTGATCACTTCTAATGAGGCTGGAGTCTTTGTGGTCTTGGTCACAAAAGGGTCTATGCAGCTCTCTCCATCTTGCCTGAAAGGGCCTTCCCCTTCCCTCAGCTCCCTGTGTCTGTTGGAGCAGACGTGGATGTGGTACTGCCGTTGTCTTCCATTGTCTACCCCAGTGTTTTTCAACCCTGCTCCTGGGCGCCCCCCTGCCCTGCATGTTTTAGATCTCTCCCTGCTCTATCACACCTGATTCAAATGATCAGCTCATTATCACGTCCTTGATGAGCTACATCAGGTGTGTTAGGGCAAGGAGAGATCTAAAACATGCAGGGCGGTGTGCTTCCAGGAGCAGGGTTGAAAAACACTGGTCTACCCAACCACTTCTGTAAAAGATTTCCTGGGAAAATATTTACTCAAACCACAGGAATCATTTGCTTCAGGGAGCTATCTTTGCCCTAGTTATGGTAGTGTTAGTTGTAATAAATGCTTTATTTGAATGAATGTCCTGATTATTATTGAAACATAAGTGGAACACTGTATCAGGAGTCACACATATGATGTCTAGTAGGCACACGCATTTTGAGTGGTGCATGTCGGTCAAGAGCGATTATTGAAATGTCTCAGTGGATGGAATAGGAATTGTGGGTAATAATGAGGTAGTCTGCAGTGTCCCTGTACTGGGACTAAAGATAATAACAAATGAACATCTCCAGTCTGATTCCCACAGTTGCTGAGCCTCTGCAGTAGAGTGAGAGGCCTTCTCATTAACATCTCCCTCCGCCTGTAGTTCTGTGTCATTGTTTTCTGCAGTTGAAGGTGACAGTTGTTTTTAATATTTGATATTTTTACTACGCTTTAGATGTGGGTTCACACACTGTACTCTATTTTGTATACTTTCAAATAGTTGTCAAAACATGTAAATGGGAGGAATTTGGAAATATTGGGATGTGTTTACAAATACTAGTATTTGGTGAAAAAGTGCATGAATTTGTACCATGCATCTGTGAAACATACTGTAAAGACATGAATATTGATCTAATTTACTGACTGGTACTTTCAGAGGGACACTTGCGACTTGACCAGTGTGAAATGTGGCACAGCTGTGTAAATGGTGTTTTATAATGTGTTGAATTTAACATCATGGATATGAATCATCCTCAAGCTGAATATTATTGGGTTGTTCCAATGACTAAAATTACTAAAGTGCTAAATTCAGTAATCCGCCGTCCACCCACTTAATCGAAAAATGTCTCAAAACTTCAACATCATTCTAAAGGGCTGGCTATTACTGTTGCTTTGATGAAGTCATTTGTAAAGGTAATTTTTAGTTAATGTGATTAGTGATTAATTTACACCTGTCCCTCATTTTAGCGGGGTTTGGGTTAGTTCGAGTAACAATGTTACTTGTAACAAATTTTATAATGATTAAACTTTTCCTTCCTATAACTATTGTTTTTTTTTTTAAAAACTTGAACAAGCTGTCGAAGTAAAATTTTTTGAATGTGCAGATGGCCCCAATTTAAATTTTTTCAGAGAATATTTCAAATAGATCTTTTAATGGTAACATCTGGTGCTCTTTAATTGTTTACACCACAAAATCCAATCCATAGTTGAAATGTACAGACCGACTCAAATTTGGTTGCTTGGATTCAGCATTTTGCTTATTTTAATTAGCATAAATTCACAAAATATTATAACAACCTTAGGAACACAGCTGTAAATGCTACTCTACTGCTCTTTAATAAAACTCTCATTGTTATGTATTGCTCCCTAGGATGTGGCGTCCCCTGAAACAGAATACATTTTTCTGTACGAGCATTTCACCACAGGAGCTGAAAATGACACTGTCGTGAGTGGTCAGAAATAGACATGCTTCTCCTGTTTGCCATTTACCTCAGTCTAAAGACAATGCTAATCCCTTTTAGCAATGTTGGATTTATGTTGCCCACGCAGTGGTTACTGTATTAAAAACTGA
The DNA here is from genome assembly GCA_016801175.1 of Esox masquinongy. Lineage (NCBI taxonomy): Eukaryota > Metazoa > Chordata > Actinopteri > Esociformes > Esocidae > Esox > Esox masquinongy. The sequence continues at coordinate 25,277 of JACXGI010007663.1, forward strand.
ATGGGTTTCTGATGTTTATGTGACACTGTAGTCCTCTTAATTTTTTATCAGGAGGCTACCTAGCAACTGTTGTGATTGTTGTATCAGGACTGGTATGTTCTCCAATGTAAGTAGACTCCTGTGGTGTTTACATATTTACAAGTGAATTATTCAGGTGTTTTTTTGTGGCTTTTGCAGATGCTTTCAAAGGATCTAAAACTGCTCTGTTGCTGCTACCTGTAAACACGCAGTTAAGTACAAAGTGAAGATCCCCCAGGTGGTAAATGGCTTATTTGCATATAGGCTTACTGTAGTTCTAATTCGGCTTTGGCACACAGGCCTGTCTAGAGAGTCCAGGTCTAAACAATACTGACACATTTGTATTTGTTTTTAATTTGCAGTGTATATTAAGTTGGCGGTAACCTGCCTATTCGTTCCATTTCATCAGCCAATCGGCAGCTAATCACAGTCAAGCCTTTCTAACATTTCTTTAAAAAAAAAATTTAAATAATATTTGAACATAAGTCTGTTTTTAAATTGATGTTAGTTACTATAGTGTACTGAAAGTTAATATGGGCTGTATGGTTTATATCAAAGGGAGTTCCTATAGAAATCAAAACAGGGTGATAATGATTTGGAGGGATGCAGAATTGTTCATTTATCAAACAACTGAAACTGCTTTTCCTGCCGTCTTGATCCATAGCCATTATTGTTAATTCTATGTAAAATGTGTTTCTGTATCTATAAGTCAAGAATACCTCTTCAGCTGTCTGCATTGTCCTGAGCGGTGGATCTTCTTTCCAATAAACTACTCCAGCAAATATTTATTATTTTGGATATTAAATCAGTCCATGTCCATAAATTGTTTCCCTAGTCTTCCTGCTGTAGAAAGATTTTGATATTTAAATGCATTGGATAGTTTGGGGTTTCCTTGCTGGCCCTTCATCCTGTCGGAGAATTTGTGGACAAACCCCAAGTGGCCAGAGGTGTCATATCCAGACATCTATTTGTACCTAATTGAATCCCCAGAGTATTTAGTTAATTAATTGTTCATTCATTTATAGAAAACATTTGTAGGTTGTTTGCAATTGGCAGCTTTTAATCAGTGATATAGTCAGGGGTGGAGCCTCGCTTTCACTCCCAAGGGTGGGAGCCTTAGCTGTACAGCGCTATTCATATTTACTACAATTTTCTGAATAATTTACACAAGTTTTATCTGCCGTGATGAAGTGTGTTATTAGGCTACGACAATTCATGCCTGCAGTTACAAGGCCTCGCTGCTAGCTGCTGTTGCACCAGGATTGTCACTGTTTTCCCCCAATTTTTTACTTGACGCTGCAATGCTGCTGCTGTCATTGTAATGTCAGGTCTATCATTCTTCTTATGATGCCGCTGCTCAACAACTTTACTAAAGACATATTCAAGGGCACATATTATTATATTAAATATATTTTCATACTGTGTTGCTTTTCTTTCCTGTTCTGAGTGGCAGACATATCTATGTTCCCTTTTGTTGTTTAGTTACTTAGGTCTTTAGCAAACGAGCTGTCAAGATCCGACGTTACACCCCCTCGGTCACAGATTGGTTGATCATAAAAATGCATTATGGAATCATACAAGTATATATGTTTATCACTTCAATGTCAACATAAGTATTCTTTTAACTAAATTATATTTAGCAAATCAACAACTTATTTTATTCTGCTTGCAATCATTTTTACAAATGTTTGTAACCAGTACCGTGCACAGACCTTCTGAGGGGCATGTGCTGAATCTGAAAAAGTGGGTTACTGGCTTACACAGATGGACAATGTGTTGGAGTGATTGGCGCGTGAAAAAAGATGGACATCGCATGCCCATCGGAGTGAGTGACACGCGTTAAAAAGACGGACAACGAATGCCCGTCGGTGTGCGTGATGTACATCGCAAGGGCGGATGGGCCCATGTCATCTGGAAAGGGCACTAGATAGCAAAGGGGCATGTGCTCTGCACAGGTTGAGCCTTACCTGTGGACGTGCCTGTTTGTAACGTTATGTCTCAAACAGGTAACATAGGTGAACTAATGTACTTTCGTTTATAACCCATTACAATGTCAGACTTGAGTTAATTACAGTAATGTTAGCAGAAGTTTAATTTAGCTTTTTCGAATTTTGAGAAAATAGTTTTTTGTACTAATATTTTGAATTTTCTTTTTGAAATAGCTCTTTCAAAATTTCACATATTCATCCCAAATCGCATCAGCATATTCTGCATAGTGATTGGGCCAATGGAATTCTGCAGCCCAAGATCTGAGAAAGTTTGTTAGTTACTGCTGTCCAAAATGAGTGAACTGATTGGCAGGTCCATGTGGCATGGAGATAATTATCTGTATTACCTAAAGTGCATTGTGAACAAATACCTGCCAACCAGTGAACAAATACATATGGCCAGTCCCATTTTAAACATTTTGTCTTTGGTGATGTGTGTTCTGTGGATAGTTTTATATTGTATGAGTTGCAAATTTGTGTTGGTGGTCATAGAGAGAATTTTACTGCAGATTTGTGTCCAGATCTCAGAGTTGGGAGAGACAGCTACATCATTTTCCCATTTTGTATTTGGGAGTGTTATGGAAGTATCTATGATGAATAGAAGTTTGTAAAGTTGGGAGATAATATTTTTCGAATTTGTGATTTTTGATATTTCATCACTTAATTTTGTCGGTTGTAGTGTTATTAGTAATGTTCATTTTGGATTTAATTAAGAATTGTAGTTGTTGGTAGTGGAGGAACTGGTCTCTCCCAACCCCGTACCTCTTGATTAGTGTATTAAATGATATGAGTTGGAAGTTTTCAAATAGTTGGTGGAGGTGGGTGATTCCGCTGTGCTGCCATGATGGGAAATAGACAGGGGCGTTTTGCAGTTTGAAATCCGGATTGTGCCAGATTGGGGTGTATTTACATGGTGCTAGTGATGATTTAGTGGTTTTATTAACTTTCCGCCAGGCTGTGAGATTTGAGGAAATTTTGATATTCTTACAGTAATTTAATTTCTTGATTGAGGGTGGTAAGAAGGGAAGGTCTGAAAGTAACGTGGGTGTACATTGATTTTATTCTAATTCTAGCCATGGGTTATTGAGGTAGTGCTTTTGGGTCCATTTGAATAAATGTTGTAGTTGATTTTACAAAAAGTAGTAGAGAAAATTTGGTGCTTCTAAGTTGAGAGTGAAATTCTAGGTTTTTAGTTTTCCAGTAATATTGAGTGGTTAGTGAATTTAACTTTTTGAACCATCTGTCATTGGGGGTGATGGGAAGCATTGAGAGCAGGTCATTAATCTGAGGTCATGTTTTCATTTTAACTGAGGCAATTCATCCAATGAGAGTGAGTGGAAGTTTAGTCCATCGTTTAAAGTCCTCTTCTATTTTATTTAACAGAGGGGTATAGTTGAGGTGGAAGAGATCTGACATCTTATGAGAAATGTTAATACCTAAATATTTTATGTTACCAGTGTGAAGAGGGAAGGAGGAGTCTTGGGCTGCAGAATCCCAGGCATCTCAAAATAGTGATAGTATAGTTGATTTGTTCCAATTTATTGAGTAGTGTGAAATAATAGATAATTTATTAATGATTTTGAATGTTTCCTGTAGTGACACATGGATTTTGTAGGTAAAATAATAAATCATCTACGTAAAGACTAACTTTGTATTCTGATTTGGAATCCTGGATTCCTTTAATTTTATTGTTTTGTCGTATTGCTGCAGCGAGTGGTTCGATGAAAATAGCAAATAGGGATGGTGAGAGTGGGCATCCTTGTCTAGTTCCCTGATGAAGTGTGAAGCTAGGTGAAGTGATCTGGTTTATGATTACTGTGGCTCTAGGTGAGGTGTACAGTATTTTTATCCAATGGATGAATGACTCTCCAAAACCTAATTTGCGGAGGTTGCTGAAAAGAAAAGTCCAGTTGACTTTGTCAAATGCTTATTCGGCGTCTAATGATACAATTATGGTTTTGTCTTGTTTTTGCTGTGATATATTGATTAAGTTTATATTGATTAAGTCTACGGAGATTATTAGAAGCATTTCTATTTTTGATGAAGCCTGTCTGATCTGGGTGGATTATCATTGTGGTAACTGTCTCAATTCTGGTTGCTATAGTAATCATTTTTAAGTCAGTATTAATAAGTGAGAGAGGGTGGTAACTGGAGGGGGGGGGTGTTGGATCTTTATTAGGTTTTAATAAAAGTGTTATAACAGCAGTATTCATGTGTATGGGAATGGTCGAGGTTTCTTTGATTTCTGTTGTTACTCTGTAAAATAGTGGTGATAGAGTATCCCAAAAGGGTTTATAGAATTCAGCTGGAAATCCATCTGGTCCAGGTGATTTATTGTTTGGCATTTTATTTAGGGCTTTGTAGAGTTATTTAGGGCTTTGAGAAGTAAGTGATGTATCTAAAATGTCTAAAATGTCGGCTTGTTCTCTGGCTAGTGTGGGTAGGACTAATTTATCTAAAAATGTATCTTTTTCTAATTGGTTGGGTTCATGATTCGAGGAATACAGATTGCTGTAAAAATTGAAATGTATTATTTATGTCCTGTGAATTGTGGGTTATAGTACCTGTAGCATTGAGTATGTATGGAATAATTGCTTTCTCTTTTTTGCGTTGTAATTGATTTGCCAGATATTTATTTGCTTTATTACTATATTGAAAGTTTTAATATTTAAGTTGTTGGATAAGGAGCTGTGTTTTTTTGTGTATGATACTTTCCAGTTGTGTTTTAAGTTGTCTCAATTCGTTTTGTATTTCTTCGCTGGGGGTGTTAATGTCTTGATTCGTTAGCTGTTAGATTTTGGACTCAAAGGTATTTTCCAATTCTTGTTGTTGTTTTTTCTTGTATGATGAATATGAAATGATTTTACCTCTTAATACCGTCTTGCCTGTTTCCCGTAGGAGTAATGATGAAATTTCAGGAGAGTCGTTCATCTCCAAAAAGGATGCCCACTCTCTTTTAATTAGTGAGCTGAAATCTGGATCTTCTAAAAGTGATGCGTTGACACGCCATCTTGTGGGAGGCTTGAAATGGGCCTGGGTATTTATTGTTATAGAGGAGTGTGATCGCTAATCATAATTCTATGAATTATATTTTCTTGAATGTGTTGGTTGAGTGAGTTACATATGAGAAATAGATCAATTCTGGAGGAAGATTGGTGGAGAGAGGAAAAATATGAGTATTCTCTTAGTGACGGTTTTCTCATTCTCCAACTGTCGCTATGGCCGTAATCATCCATATATTGCTTTATTATGTCAGTGGAGTGCCAGTTTCTTATGCTACCAGAAGTACTTGAGCGGTCTAAAGTAGGATTGATGACAGTATTATAATCTCCAGCTATTATAATATTTGTTGAGTCGTAAAGAAAAGAGATTATGGAAACAAGAAACCAGGCAAGCCTAGTTCAGCCGGACTGCAATAGAAAGTATTGCCCTCTTGATATTCGAACCCGGGTCGCCCACGTGATAGGCTGTGTCGCTAACCACTACACCACAGAGCTCTACGTTCAATGCGTGTCAGTATAGGCTCTATCCTGAACAAATCCTCGTTTGCCACTGGCCGTTTTAACAGCTTATAAGCCAGTAATAGGCTTTACCAGTATCTACTAACTTACTGGAATAGTCATAGGAATTGAGCAATTGCTAGCTAGTCTGCCAAAGCTATTTCATTTCAGGGCATAAGAACGTATTTTTTTCTTTCATGGCATAACAACATACTTTTTTCTTTCATTCGCGAATGACATTTATACAATAACTATCAAGAAAGGTGACGATAACTAACTTTTTCATCAAGTGAAACGACGAGAGAATCGTGGAAATAAAATAAATAAATGTCGTTGTTCACAATAGATTTGAACTTGAGCCTTCCACGTGAGAGGCACAGTCTTTAACCATAACGCCACGGCATTACGCATTTCACCAGTCGCTAAACACTATTGAGCGTTGTGTTCAACTGACTAACGTTTCTTATTAAGTTTACCTCCACCAGAAATAGTGTCTATGAGCTGTTAGCTTTAGCCACTGGCTGTTTGAACAGCTTATTAGCCAGTAATAGGCTTACTGGTATCTACTAACTTCTTAGGAATAATCATAAGAATTGAGCAATTGCTAGCGAGACTGAAGATGAACTTTTCCATGCCAGAAACAGTCGCAATATAACTGTATACAATTTCAGGTTTCGGTTTTAGCCAGCGAAGTTTTCGTCAATACGAAATAATTTACAATGCGTACTTCGCTTCGCCTGCGAGGAGATACGAACTTGGGACCTATAGTTCACAAGTCCGCTTCTCTAACCACTACGCTATTTAACAAGGGGTAGTCAGTCAGTCAGTCAGTCACTCAGTAAGAGACATTCGCTCTTCTTAGCCGGCTCCGCTTACGCGGTCCGGCAAAAAGATGGGTCATCATTATTGGGTCTGTATATGTTGGCAAGTGTAAAATCTGTGTGGTTAATAGATGCATTGATGATTATGTATCTACCGTCTGGATCAATGGTAGATGTATAGTTAGTAAAAGAAATGTTTTTATGTATTAAAATCGTGACGCCTCTTTGTTTACTGTTGTATGTGGATGAGAATATTTTGTCATATTGTTTGAATTGGAGATATTGTAATTCTGAATTTGTCAAGTGTGTTTCTTGTAGAAAACATATATCGTCCTTTAATTTACTAAGATGGTTGATAATTTTAATTATTTTATATTGAGTGCGGAAGCCACGTACATTCCATGTTACAAGGTTGAGTGTTTGTATGATTGTATGTTAAGCATGTCTTGCTTGGGGTAGTAGAGGAGGGTGGGGAGAATAGAGAAGAAGAGAGAGGGGAGGAAAGAAGGGATTGAATCACTGAGTAGAAGGAGAGAGAAGAAGGAGTTTACATGTTTGGAGCCATCAACAATAACTAAAAAACTAGATATACACATATACACAAACTACAAAGTGTACATATGCGACTAGACAAAAAAACATGTGGTGGAAACATAAAACATGAAAAACTATGATAAACACAAGCTGAGCAAACACATAGAGGGGCATTGGTCAGTACTTCAGAAGAGGTTTTGAAAGTGAGTGGTACCGGGTAGGAGGTTTATGAAAAGTCTGATTACAATAGTTATTTTGAGTAGTCAATTGTGTGTATCAGTTCATTTCAGTTTGTTTAGAACAGCCTTGGCGTGATTTTTGAACTCCGGAATGACCCTAGTTTTTCTATTTGGAAGTTACAACATGTGAGCGTCCTAGTGGTTCAGTGGTATATGAGTCGAATGCTGTTGTTAGCATAGCTTTAATGTCTAATTGGCATGGGCATTTCCTTGTGACACTGCAAAGAGCAAAAGGGCAAGTTTCCCATGAGGAGTTGGCTTGGATTGATTTCCTGGTTGAGGGAGGGAGTGTAACATAGCAAACCGGCTGTTGACAGGTCTGGGGATAAACCTATGGTGAACTATGAATCTCCTGAGCCCTTAGAACAGCTGTAGCAGTAACACAAGGTCTTAAAAAATGGAATTGGTTATCTGAAAAGTTAAAAATGAAAAAAAAAGTAAATTCAACGTTTAATATACGTTTTGTACAGAACTGAAATGATAGCGTAATCTTCATGCTGGGAGGCATGTTTGTAGGATATTTCATAGTTAGTTGTTCATTACAAAATCTTGTTGAACCAATTCCATTTCTTCATATCAGTCTTAATGATTTACACTTACACTGGTTCAATGTATTTGCTATTTTTTCTGGTATGTATGCTCAATGATAGAATTCCAGTGTCAATTTATATGCATGGGCTAACACTTTTTTGGCCAAACTGGTTTCCATAAATAATGTCGGTACAGGTTATTACACTTGTGGAAAAACAAAACATAATTACCAATCACCCTGTAGGATGCTATTCCAAGTGTGTAATTACACATGACTATTGTTAGACATGTAAATAAAACATTGGAATTACACTTTTCTAGTCGGCTCTGTTGCACCATATGAATAACTACACTGAAGATGTGGTCTCTGTAGCTAATCCTAACGGTAGCTCTCCCTCCTACAGTTAGATGCTGACCCTCAAACATAGCCTGACATCCAGATTTTGGAGGTAAGAGTAATTCCACTTACAGATTGCGCAGATACGCACAACGTATTACACATCTCACCTAAAACTGGAGGTTTAACAAATAGGGTCCGTAATCTTCTATCTCCATTCCTAAGAACATAACCTGAATATAACCTGAAGACAAAAAATTCAGATTTCCCCTGCTACATCAAAGTAATTAGCTAATAGCTGAGTACAGATTATTAGCATTGAGAATGCAGGGAATGAAGTGCATTAAGGAAAGTCAGTAGGGCAGAAGTAAAGACATTTAGATCTGCCTTGGCCTCGTTGTTGCTTGTGTTCTTTTTAAAAGTTTGCCTTAGTGTCATGTAGGAATGTATGAAAGGAATTTCACATTAATATCTTGACATTTAAAAAAATCAAAGTTGAGACTCATAGATAATGTCATGTAGAATATACTGATGCGATTTGGGATGAATATCTGAAATTTTGCAAAAGCTATTTCAAAAGAACTTTAAAATAGTAGCTAATAATCTATTCTTGAAAATATCTGGAAATACAAATTTGTGGCTCTTAGATAATGTCATGTAGAATATACTGATGCGATTTGGGATTAATGTCTCCACTTTTGACAAATCTAGTTCAAGTAATAAGTTACCAATAGTTTTTTTTAAAAGCTGAGGACTGCACTTTTACGCTGGTCCCCAAGTACTCCATTCGCGGGCATGTTGACACAATCTTTTCCAGGACTCGGCACTCCGTGGTCGGTAGACCAAAGACACTTTTATCCGTACTTGGGAGTAGTCGTATGTGTGAATCTGAAATTATCTTTACCACGGTCTGTTTTCTTTTCTTTGGTAGCACAAACAAGCCAAGGTCTGGGTATTTGCGCTTATTGGAGAGTTACATCACGTGACACAACATTTTATTTATCTGACCACTTCTAAAAGAGCACTGAAAGACCGTAATTTTCAATGGCTGTCTATGGGACGAACTGGAGAGTTTACCCCCAAACGATGGGCGAGTCTTTGCGTGTTCTAATGTGTGTACTGATGCTGACGGTAACTAATTTACACCATAAAACACAAAACGAAGTATGCTTTGCAATAATTTGGAAAAACAATAACAGTGTTAGTAGTAACAAGTAACGTGGTATATTGCTGCTCAATTTACAAAAAATCTAAGCCAAAATATCAGATAGGAAATTTTCAGATATGCCTGAAAGGACGTTATCATTGTAACGGAGACAACAGCACTTGCATGCGTCTGTCTGCCGCCACTTGCAAGCTGTCTAGAATCAGATGTTCTTGTAGCTAGTAATTTGATGTCTTTACTAGCAGTTTCGGTATGAACTCAAACTAACATTGAAAATCACTGTGCGTGTGAAAAAAACAATGAAAAAGAACAGAAACATTCAGGTGATTTTTAGGTGAAAAGTATCTTGCTCTGGAAATGGATCTGTCAACAACCAACTCCAATAGGTTGCAGTACTGCACACGTTTTTTGCCACGCACAAGGCCGTGCACTCTCTGGCGTGGTCGTTGTGCTGTATTCATTGGCAGGCGCAGACTACAAGGACAGTGTGCTCTGTGTTTTTCAAGTCGCACATTAATACAATAGCACCAGGAGCTCAATTACCTTAATGTTAATGTCACAACTTTTTTGTTACTTGCTGTGGTGGCTAGGGTTTTTCCATTTCGGAGTGCCACTGTGCAATGAATGTAACGGAAAAGCTGGAAAGCACAATCGGTCTGAAATATCGGCCGATGACGATTGAAAATTTTTGCCTACTGGTTGCTCTCTGAGATATTAGTGCATCCCTACTAACTTGTCCAGTCAGAGTGTGGCCTACGTGTGGCCTACAGTTCTGTATTATGACTTTTTAGGAATAATTACATAAGAATTGGGTCTAGAAATAAAGTTTGGTAATTGGATTATTGTCTGAGGAGTGCCTCTGTGTAAGAATATTCTCGGAATCACAATAACATTCATCAAATGTGTTAAAGCCTGTGGGGGGGCGTTTCTGCCTGGCTGTCTGTCAATATATCTCTGTTTTTCCTCTGCAGTGAATCTCATTGCACAACTATAAGTGCCCTGCCTGCTGGTCAGGATACCATTTCCTCCAGGCCCATTACAACCAGCACACACACACTTTAATTTCACTGTCCATGCAGGTACCCAGGCATTTATTTATAAATATGCTAACCCTAAATTTTAACCTAACTCTAAACTTAATACCTTATCTAATTCTTACCCCAACTGTGACTTTCAGCTTAATCCTTACCCCTAAATCAAAAATAGCCATTTTCTGCATTTCGTCTAGCACAATGTCCCCACAAGGTCAACATTTTCTTGTGTACTTTCTTTGATATGGTTGACGATGGGCTTTAGTCAGTAGTCTGATCAGTCTGGCCCTATCCGATGACATGAAATAATGAACACATCACAGACTATGTTGCCAGCGAATAACTGTACACCTCAGTGATGTGAGAGGGCACACGTCCGAAGTTTGTTAATGTGCTTATAAAACGGGTGCTAGCATTTTATTTCATCTCTTTTTTAGCTTAATAATAAAACTGTTTTATGTCAGAGATTGCATCTTCTAACATTAACGTATCTTGTCTGCTGACCTCTGACTGATGCCATATTAAAATGCAATTATGATAATGAGTAAAGTCATAACTTTACCATACATACACACCAGCTAGCAAAAGGCAGTGCTCTGTGAGTGAAGTAGTTAAACATACTGTTGCTCTGTGAAGAAGCCAGTTGTTCCATTACATGTGCATGGTGTGAATGTAGCTAGCAAACCATTGGAGGTAGCTGATGTTGTGCATGCAGACCGTCATTTCCAAGCAATTTTATGATGTAGGACTAACAAAAACACATTACACAGTGCTAATGGGAAACTTACCTAGCTAGCAGTACATTACACAGGGCTAATGGGAAACTTACCTAGCTAGCAGTACATTACACAGGGCTAATGGGAAACCTACCTAGCTAGCAGTACATTACACAGGGCTAATGGGAAACTTACTTACCTAGCTAGCAGTACATTACAAAAGTTGTTTTTGTTGCAGCATGTTATGGTGACATGCATTTCGCCCAGCCCTAGTTTACACTGTAGATCACTTGGTATACAAACATGGTACTTGCAATGCCATGGTTATGGGTTCGCTTCTTCTCCTCCCACTGACACACTCCCTCTG
>JACXGI010007664.1:0-19420 GCA_016801175.1 Esox masquinongy
TCACTAGTTGTTGTCCATGACCTCTGACACAGAGCAGAACCTCACTAGTTGTTGTCCATGACCTCTGACACAGAGCAGAACCTCACTAGTTGTTGTCCATGACCTCTGACACAGAGCAGAACCTCACTAGTTGTTGTCCATGACCTCTGACACAGAGCAGAACCTCACTAGTTGTTGTCCATAACCGTGTGACATCCAGGGCCTTGATGCCCCACATTCATCCACACCCCCCACCCCCACCCCCGCAGCACCCAGATTGGGGCAGGAGAGAGGCGGGGCTACGGCTGGTGGAGAGAAGGCGAATTGAGAGTGGGAGGAGGTGAGAGGGTAAGGGCGGTGGGCACTCTAGGGGGAAGAAATGAACCAAGGGGAGGAAGGGGGGAGGGCGCGGTGGCTAATGAACCCCACCAAGCTGACCCCTTATACATTACAGGGGTCCCAATTACCTGGCTGGCTTGGCCGGCTGTGAGGGAACCTGTTCCGGGTGTGTGGGGGTGTGTGAGCTGCCGTCAGGTAATTCAGCACCAATTATGTTCTGTGTGTACCTCCAAAGCTAATCAGGTACGTGTGCGCCGAGATCTGTGTAGAGATTGCTGGTACTACTTCCACGGGGCTCAACCGTTTCTTGTGGTGCTCAAATTGGCCCACCTCACAAGTGAAACGAGCTTGGATTTTAATGAGCTGAGGTAACTTTGTGCCGTGAACAGGTATGGCGATGCAAAGTGATGCCTGTTTTATTGGAATCTAATCAGAACTGCATGTGAATGATTGAAACGTACACGTCTTAAAGGTGTTTCTTTTGAATGGTTTTCACCCGAGCGAGTCTTGAAATGGTACGATCGGCAAGAGACGGGCAAAATAAAACATTTAATTTGAGCGCATTAAGTCAGCCCGCGGGTGGTTTTAATTAAAAAATACACAACATAAAAGATCGGACATATTAGAGAAAATACTATATTTTAATACAACTAGTGGGCCACACAAATTCTGTGCGGCCATCCGATACAGTGTGAAACATTTCTGTGGCTGGGATGGATCTGCCATCCCAGCCAGATCCATCCCAGAGGATTTCTAGCAACGACTGTCGTCTGTAGGACCGGCTGGCAGATTGTTCTGTCTGCAGTGGATCCCAGGGACTTTCACCAAGTTTCACTAAGAGTCCTAAAAAAACAACCTTTTACATGAAAATGTGCATTTACAACTTTATTCAACTTCGAGGATGTAGATGAATGACCGAATGGCCAAAATGTCACTCCACCCCTTTAATCTAAATGTGTTTCAGTGTTTTTAATATGACTGACTTCTATTCTGAGGAACTACACTTGTGTTCTTCCTTTGTCATTTAATTGAAACAAATCACTCTCGGAGCAGGAAATCATGAAGCAACATCCCTTTATATATCAAGGAAATCTATTTTGCTGCCAGACATTCAGGATATCAAAGCTAGATCACAGATAGTAGAAGCCCCCGAATTTCCTATTTCATCAAATTAACGTTTATTAAGATAAAACGACGCTTTGATAAAAACGGAAGTGTGAGACAAGAGCAAATACAATCTTCCACCCTACTTTGAAAGAGAGAGGGACGAAATTTGGCCCGGGGGCGCTTAAGAGGCCGGCAGAGATTTTAGGGGAAACAATCGATTTTGTGGAAACCTTCAGAATCCGAGAAGGGGCGACAGAGTCATCCGGCTACTGAAGTACGCCCTGTTGTGCATGCACACACAAACACACGTGCACGCAAACACACACGCACCCACAGTACATTCTGTTCTCTTAACAAGGTGTTAGGTGGGCCAATTCCACTATAAACTATATGATATGTCATAACCACAACTTGACAATGTAGCACATAAAGCTCTCAAACATGTTGCCGCAACAGGCAAATTTGTGTCCTTTGTCAAAATCCGGCTAAACAACATCCTCCCCAAAAGCACCCTACTAACCTTCCCTAGTGTCTATTTCAGTACCTATTTCCCTTTTCTAGTGCACTTACAGCACACTGTGCTATTTGTCTAGTGCACTGCTTAAACTGAGGGTCCGTCGGGGGAATTTTGCCCTCTGAAACAGGCAGGAACTGGTGTGTCTGTTAAAGGGATGGACATTTTGCTCTTTTTCAGTCTTTTTACAGTCTGGGAATAATGTGTCCCATCAGCTATTGCAATGACACAGATTTTTTACAGTGCATTTACGAGCTGAATGGACGTGGTGAATAGGAGGAATGTTACGTAGCTGATATCCAATCCAGAGCTCGATTTAGCAGCCTGAATCATTTGGGATCTTGTAAAAAGAGAGGGATCAGTAAGAAAGAGAGAGGGTGGATGGAGGAGGGAGACAACTTGTCCCTGAATCTGGGGTTCACAGCGGCGCCATGTGACAAATTCTCTGCATCATATTTTATATTTCATTTTCAAGTCCTTATTCCGCTATCCAGTTCAACGTCCAGTAAGAGCATTCACTTATAGATAGCCATCCCCCTATAGATAGCCATTCCCCTATAGATAGCCATCCCCCTATAGATAGCCATTCCCCTATAGATAGCCATTCCCCTATAGATAGCCATCCCCCTATAGATAGCCATTCCCCTATAGATAGCCATCCCCCTATAGATAGCCATTCCCCTATAGATAGCCATTCCCCTATAGATAGCCATCCCCCTATAGATAGCCATCCCCCTATAGATAGCCATCCCCCTATAGATAGCCATTCACCTACAGATAGCCATTCCCCTATAGATAGCCATCCCCCTATAGATAGCCATTCACCTATAGATAGCCATTCCCCTATAGATAGCCATTCACCTATAGATAGCCATCCACCTATAGATAGCCATTCCCCTATAGATAGCCATTCACCTATAGATAGCCATTCCCCTATAGATAGCCATTCACCTATAGATAGCCATCCCCCTATAGATAGCCATCCCCCTATAGATAGCCATTCACCTATAGATAGCCATTCACCTATAGATAGCCATTCACATATAGATAGCCATTCACCTATAGATAGCCATTCACATATAGATAGCTAGATGACACAGAAAAAAATCCTATGCTAAGAAATACATTTCTTGCGAACAAAAGGTCATCAGCAATGTCAGTGCTGGTCAGAAAAATCCCGTCTAAGCTCCATTTTCTCACTGTGTAATGATCAGGTCCTGCCCATGGATTCTAGAGCACCTTGGGAACCCTTGGAATTACAGGGACAGACATACAAGACAGGCCAATGGATTCTAGAGCACCTTAGAAACTTTTGGAATTACAGGGACAGACATACAAGACAGGCCAGTGAATTCTAGAGCACCTTAGAAACTTTTGGAATTACAGGGACAGACATACAAGAGAGGCCAGTGGATTCTAGAGCACCTTGGGAACCCTTGGAATTACAGGGACAGACATACAAGACAGGCCAGCCGTTGTAAACAGCAGCAAAAAAAGCCATTATGAAAGAACAACTGCTCCCATGGTTGATGAGCCACACTCTAATGCTTCCTACTAAACATCCCTAAACAACCTCTCTCGCTCTCCAAAACTCCCGGTGAATAAGTGAACGGATAAAAGCTACATCGATGCCATTCTAACGACGCATCAAGCTCCCGGATAAATAAATAAGTGCTTGCTTCTCGAGTAAGTGAGTTTGTGCATTCTTTCCCTCTACACTGAATCTATCTTAACAGAGCACATAAAACCGCTTTGACGGCGACTAATTGTGCCCGCTGTTGAATAATGAATCAGGGAGCTGCGGAGAGGAGAGGAGAAGAGGGCCTTTCAGCAGCTAAGGTAGGGAACGTCTGTTCCTCTGTTCCCAAGTTCCAACAGAACCCACCGGTTCCTCAGCCTGCCTGTGTTTGCCTTCAGGTAAAAAATCTGCCAACCACTCCTCCTCTTCCTTCTCCTCTCCTCCACCCCCCCGACCGCCTCCTCCATCATGTCTCCCACTCCATGTCTCTCTCTCCCATCCCTCTCTCTTCTTCCTCTTCTTCTTCCGTCATTTTATTCATTTCTATTCACCCTCTCTGCCTCACCCTCACTTTCTTTGTCACTCTCTTTTGCTCTCTCTCACTCCCTCTCTCCATTTCTCTTTCACTCCCTCCTTTTTGATCTCTTCCTCCGTCTGTGTTATCTAACAGGGACAGCTCCGGTTCATGATGCAGCGCGGTACATCTTTCCAGTGTTACCTAATAATAGATAAAAACAAGTTTATGTTGTTTGGGGAACATAAGAAGGCATTCTTCTGCATCTGCTCAGACCAAATCCCTTCCCTGAATCCCCTGTGTGAACCCTGGATGTTACGTAGGTCTGTTCCCCTCTGATGATTCTCTTTGAGGTTATACATACACTAAACTTGCTTTTGAGAAAACAAAACAGCAGCAATTAAAGCTTAAACTTTACGCCTTAAACCCTGTCAAAACCACTGCCTAAACTCTGGATAATCCGCTTATTTTATTCCACAGAAAAGAGCCTTATTGGTAAATACCCATATCAAGTTTGTGGGTTTTATTATAATATTGTATCAAAGTTATCGTCCGTTTGACTGAGAAAGTTGAAGGCTGAAGGGTTTGGTTTGAGTCTTAACACACACACACACACACACACACACACACACACACACACACACACACACACACACACACACACACACACACACCAGTTCATCAAAATGAATGTGTGCTTGTGATGGAAGAATGCTTTATCTATAAAACGGCTTTTATTCCCTTCAATAAATAAGTGCTTGTTAAAAATTACTTTTTTCCCTTACTTATAATTTGTTAATAGGAGATAGCATAATTGTTTTTGTTATTTTTTTATAGTCTAAAAGGAAAAATAGTGCAATGTAAAAGTGGTTTAACTGTATCGTGTCATACCACAATTACCAGGAATTTATTAAGCAACAACTTGTAATATGGTAATTATACAATACTAATTAATCAATTAACTACTTTGTTACTCTGGGATGAGGTTACTGGATAATTTAGCAGTGATACAGTCATTGGTGTAAGGATGTTTTAGTAGTGATACTGTCATTGATGTAAAGGACATTTACTAGTGATACTTTCACTGGTGTTAGGACGTTTTAGTAGTGATACTGTCATTTGTGTTAGGATGTTTTAGTAGTGATACTGTCACTGGTGTTAGGACATTTTAGTAGTGATACTGTCACTGGTGTTAGGACGTTTTAGTAGTGATACTATAACTGGTGTTAAGACGTTTTAGTAGTGATACTGTCATTAGTGTTAGGACATTTTAGTAGTGATACTGTAACTGGTGTTAAGACATTTTAGTAGTGATACTGTCATTAGTGTTAGGACATTTTAGTAGTGATACAGTCATCACCGTAGGGACACCAGTTCTTGTATAGCCATCGGTGGAATTACATTTTATTAGTGATAGTGAAGTTTTCCACTATCAAAGTGTGGAAGTCTACTGATATCTCTCAATTACCACAGTTTGCCTTTCTTCAGCTTAAAGAGATTACTCTTTTCTCAGTGCAATGAAGATAACTGATACAAAGTGTAGCTTTTCCAGTTGCAAATAACTATCTAAATTAGTGTCCTATTTGTGTGCGTTAACATGTGTGTTCTTTCCTCTCTGCTTGCCTGCCTACGTTTGTGCTGGGCCAATGTGCATGTTTTGTACTGTGTGTGTGTGTGTGTGTGTGTGTGTGTGTGTGTGTGTGTGTTATCACCGTCCAAATCTTTTTTAATTTTCCCCTGATGATTGCCTTCATCCCATCAGCATCTCTGATCTCCTCTCACCAGCTGTCTGGAACAGACCTAACACACACACACACACACACACACACACACACACACACACACACACACGCACGCACGCACACACACACGCACACACACGCACACACACGCAAGCTGCCTGATGCTGTGATGTGCTGTATTTAAATGAAACTGTTGATGGATCCCAGATAATGTCAGCTCTTTTGTTCTTGTGGGCCAGAACCAATACGCAGGGTCACAATCATACCGGATCACTTCTGCCACCATCAAAGTGATTAATACTACAAGGGCAATGTCGGTCGGCTGGGACATATGACGAAGGACCTCGGGTTTGAGCCATCGTGCGCTTAAAGGACGGGACTGAACACTGATTCTGCCATGGGACTGAACACTGATTCTGCCATGGAACTCAAAACTGATTCTGCCATGGGACTGAACATTGATTCTGCCATGGGACTGAACACTGATTCTGCCGTGGGACTGAACACTGATTCTGCCGTGGGACTGAACACTGATTCTGCCATGGAACTCAAAACTGATTCTGCCATGGAACTCAAAACTGATTCTGCCATGGGACTGAACACTGATTCTGCCATGGGACTGAACACTGATTCTGCCATGGGACTCAAAACTGATTCTGCCATGGGACTCAAAACTGATTCTGCCATGGGACTGAACACTGATTCTGCCATGGGACTGAACACTGATTCTGCCATGGGACTGAACACTGATTCTGCCATGGGACTGAATACTGATTCTGCCATGGGACTGAACACTGATTCTGCCATGGGACTGAATACTGATTCTGCCATGGAACTCAAAACTGATTCTGCCAGGTTTTTCAGTTTCCTCTTATGGAAATGGACAATTCCATTTCAGAGTCACAGTCAATTCCAGATTGACTGTTACTGATGTTTGTCCCAGGTGAGACACATACGAAGGAAGTCAGAATGTCTTTCTCAGAATAGACAGAATCAGTCTAAGATAACTCAAGAAATCTGTAGTAAATGTAGATGTTTTGGCTGTCTTATGTAAAAGCCCATTCTGCCCATGGGTGGGCCTTTCACTGTGTGTGCTATTGGACAGAAAACAATCAGCCGTGAACAGCTGTTTATCCTGTTAGTGGGCAAACTGTTGAAATAAAAACCCACCCTCATATACTGAACACCGATGCAAATTCAATGACACCTCATAAAACCAATTTTTTGCCTAGATTTTGTTCGTTTTCAAAATTATCCCATATGCAATTTGTATTTTTACTAACAACTTTAACAGCAAAGAGTGAGTTGTTTTACCCATATGAGTCTACCATCAAGCAGGCGTGATTGAATTGGTTCATGACATGATGTGTTGCCTAATTCCGACCCATTGTTATCATTCTTTTGTGTTCTGCAGAATCTTATGAACCAGGCGATATAAGCCATTATGGTAAATGCATTACCAGAATGCATCATTTGCGGTCTTGTTGCCGAGGTGGGGTGCCCTAGCAAAAGGGGAGAGACCGGGGAACGCGCTGGTCATTGCCATTATCCACTCAGACACACAGAGCCATAGATACAGCTGAATCTCTCTGGAGTCATCAGTGGCAGGTGTCTTGTCCCATAGATAATCCCCATGAACAAAATGTTGGCGTTACAATCTCATAAATAATTTAAATCAGGAAAGAAAAATGAATTCCTTAAAAATTACCAGTTGAAGCTGAAAACTAATTCAAATATGTTCTATATTCAGTAGTATTCAGAGTCTCTGGAACTTTTGGTTTTGCTCTAGGACACCCAGAGCCTGATCTACAATGGTAAGGGTAAGTACAGTAATAAAATAAACAACAAACATAAATAATATATGAATAATTTTTTACCCATATTTTCGATAAAAAAATAGGCAAAGCAGTAATTAATTGAAAAAACAATTTTTTCCCCACATTGTCACGCTTATGCATGGAGGCAGGACACAAGCGCAGAGGTTATCAAGGGGGAATGTAGCTTAATAAGTCACGCGCACGCGCACAGCAGGAACAGGAAACAGCAACAGCAAACAACAAACACAATACTGACCAACAGGAAACACTGGGGCAGGAGGAACTTAAATAGGGACACAACGAGGGAGCCAACAAGACCCAGGTGGAAACAATAAGGACAAGGACAGGCTGCGTATAAAAACAAAAGACAAAAACCAAACGGAACAGGCTCCATTCAAAAACCAAAAGCTAAACCAAACAGAAGAGAACCTCACACTCACAATATGGAAAATTTGGTCAATTTTGTAGAATCTGCTTTTTTGTAAAATGTCACCAAAGGCACTTTCATTGTCATATCAAATAATTTTCAATTTTTTGTTGTGAAGGGGTTTTTCTTTACCATGAGAAGGATCCTACGATCATCCACCACTGTTGCGTTCTGTGGACGTCCAGGCCTTTTTGTGTTGCAGAACTCACATGTGCGTTCTTTTTTTCTCAGAATGTACCAAACTGTTGATTTGGCCACTCCTAATGTTCTTGCTATCTCTCTGATGGATTTTTTTTGCAGCCTAAGGATGGCCTGTTTCACTTGCATTGAGAGCTCCTTTGACCGCATGTTGTGGGTTCACAGCAACAGCTTCCAAATGCGAATGCCACACCTGGAATCAACTCCAGACCTTTCACCTGCTTAACTGATGAAGAGATAACAAAGGAACAGCCCACACATGTCCTTGAAACAGCTTTTGAGTCATTTGTCCAATTACTTTTGGTCTGTTGAAAAAGAGGGGGCTACATATTAAAGAGCTGTAATTCCTAACCCCTTCCTCCAATTTGGATGTGAATACCCTCAAATTAAAAGTGAGAGACCGCACTGTAAGCACATATTCATTATTTAACTGTACCCTGAATATACAGCTCTGGAAAAAATTAAGAGACCACTGCTTTTTCTTTCCTTTCCAAAAAAGTTGAAAAGGAAAGTTTTGACTGAGGAACAGCAGCGTTCAATTTGCAGTGGTCTCTTTATTTCAACCCTTCTGTTTCTCACTCAAAACCTTCCCTTTCGAGGAAGGAAAGAAAAAGGTGCAGTGGCCTCTTAATTTTTTCGGGAGCTGTATTTTGGTTAACAGCCAAAATAACAATACTAGTGTCCAATTATTTCCGGACCTAACTGTAAATATGGGAGTTAATGTTTGTGATGGTGAAGTTGCCCACTTAAGCAGGGTTCACAACAGTAATGAGGAGTAAGGTTGTGTTTACTATGGTAATAATGACAGAGGCAAATGAATAACACTCAAAATACAAGTGTATGGAGGTGGAGAGAGTCTGTAACCATAACTGTACAAATAAAAAATAAAAGCGTACAAAAAGAACAATTACACTTAATGGATAGTGAAAAGGCAACCAGATAAACAAAAGATCCACAAGGCCTAACACCGAGAGGAGTTTTTGGAAAAATACAAAACATTTTCACCTAGTGAATAGGCTACAAAAAGGCGTTAATTTAAACACTAGTGTATAGGTCCAGTGTACATGTCCAGACTCGTAGTTTAAGTATATGCATCGTTTGTCCATGAATAAGCTATGGAAAAACCGAGAGGGGTTTTTGGAAAAATACAACGTCCTTTTTTCCATGTGAATAGGCTACAAAAATGGCATGTCTTTGCGGATCTCTACTGGGGGTTCTAGTGGGGCTAACGAGTTGATTTCAACGCCAGTGCATAGGTCCAGTCCCCTTGTTTAAGTTCACATCCATCAGGTCCAGTCTCCTTGTTTAAGTTCACATCCATCAGGTCCAGTCTCCTTGTTTAAGTTCACATCCATCAGGTCCAGTCTCCTTGTTTAAGTTCACATCCATCACGTCCAGTCTCCTTGTTTAAGTTCACATCCATCACGTCCAGTCTCCTTGTTTTTTGTTCACATCCATCATTTGTCTATAAGTGACATGAAGAAGGTATCGAAAAACCGAGAGGCGTTTTTGGAAAAATACAACTTCAGTTTTGCCTTGTGAATACTATATTATCACATGTGTATTATTAACATGATATCAATATTTTATTTTTTAAATATCACGGTTATCATCAATACCGGTATATTGCGACACCCCTAGCTCACTACAGTAATAATGACTAAGGCTGGGTGCACTACTGTAATAATGACTATGGCTGGGTTCACTACAGTAATAATGACTAAGGCTGGGTGCACTACTGTAATAATGACTATGGCTGGGTTCACTATAGTAATAATGACTATGGCTGGGTTCATAATAATAATATGGCTGGGTTCACTACAGTAATAATGACTAAGGCTGGGTTCACTACTGTAATAATGACTATGGCTGGGTTCACTACAGTAATAATGACTATGGCTGGGTTCACTAAAGTAATAATGACTATGGCTGGGTTCATAATAATAATATGGCTGGGTTCACTACAGTAATAATGACTATGGCTGGGTTCATAATAATAATATGGCTGGGTTCACTACAGTAATAATGACTAAGGCTGGGTGCACTACTGTAATAATGACTATGGCTGGGTTCACTACAGTAATAATGACTATGGCTGGGTTCATAATAATAATATGGCTGGGTTCACTACAGTAATAATGACTATGGCTGGGTTCACTAGAGTAATAATGACTATGGCTGGGTTCCTTACAGTAATAATGACAATGGCTGGGTTCTCTACAGTAATAGTGACTATGGCTGGGTTCACTACAGTAATAATAACTATGGCTGGGTTCATAATAATAATATGGTTTGAGAGTTTTTGAAGTCAGGATGATGCATGAAACCAATAAAAACTTATGAGAATTAAAATATGTAAACTGTACCGTTTTAAACCATAAATACACACTGAGCAGGAAACCATTATTTGGGGAGTTAGAAAAAAAAGTATGGATTGTGTAGGCTCCATGTTCATTTCAATCAGTCAATCAATCAAATTTATTTATAAAGCCCTTTTTACATCAGCAGTTGTCACAAAGTGCTTTTACAAAAGAGCCGGCCTTAAACCCCAAGGAGCAAACAACAGTAGTGTTGAATTTCAATGGCTAGGAAAAACTCCCTAAGAAGGCCGAAATTTAGGAAGAAACCTAGAGAGGACCCAGGCTCAGAGGGGTGGCCAGTCCTCTTCTAGCTGTGCCGGGTGAACATATTAAGAGTACAAATTGCAATAATTAATAAATGCATGTGGGCTGAGTCCAGAGGCTATTTAAACTTAGTCCAGTTCAGAAGCATGACCAGATGGACAAGGACAGGGACAACACTGGGGAGGGGGGAGGTGTCAGCACAGTGGCAGCTGAAATCGTCAGGTATCATCTTGATCTGCAACACAACCAGGAGGACTTTGGACAGGGACAGGAACGGGTCTTTCAAGCCTGGTACTCCTCAGGTGTGGGCCAAGACCTCATGTCCTCCTAGGTTAAAACGGCAGGAGACAGGGAAAATGTAGAAAATGCATTCCTTAGATCAACAGGGATTTATAGTGGAGAAGGAGAACTGACCCTACTCCCCCAGCACAATAATATAGCAGCGTAAGACCTTGGGGCTGAGACAGGGGGGTCCAGTGACACTGTGGCCCTATCCGGGGGAGGCCCCGGACAGGGCCCAACAGGCAGGAAATCAATCCACCCACATTGCCAAGCATCAACCAAAGGGACCCCCACCAACCGCAACCACCCTGAAAGAGGGCCGAGTATTGCCAGCAGAGTACAACCCAATTGCACAAGAGCGCAACAGAGAGACAACAACAAGACAGTGACTCCGCCCCCGAATGGTATTGGAGGGAGGGCATCCCAGTGGCGATGAGAGCCCACCTGGCAAGACAGCAAGGGTGGATAGTATCAAGCATTTTCAACACTAATGAGAGTTTCATCTACAAATGAAATAATGATTAGATGGTTCTGAAACCTGACAGAAGTCTATGGGTCATGAGAAACTGTAATCCCTGATTTGTTTTTCTTTAAACAGTCATTACAAGTGTCCACTGACTTTAGCCACCACAATCAAGAAATAGACAAATTATTATAATTGTATTTTTTATGGCCAGATCACCCTTAAACAACATCAAATCAAATATGAGTTCATTCCGGTTCATTTATCCCCACTGCATAGAAACTACCCTAAATGTGTACTTACCAGTATGATTGTAACGGTTTGTATGCATAGAAGTGCATGATTTAACATACCAGACAATGTCTTTAACATTAAAGACATACCAGACAATGCATATCAGTGTGTAATGTAATGATATAACTTGAGGTCATTGCCTTTAATCTCCATGACTGTGTGTTGTCCTGGGCTGGTAATGAATGGTCTCCAATGCTTAGCCTTCAGACGAAGTTGCTCTGTGGACAGATCACTGAGGTAATTGATAACATCAGTAGCATATTTGTTAGTTACTGTAAGTTCACGGTGAGGTCACATTTCCCTGTATTTTTGATTTATTATGCTGATTGCAGGGACATAATAAGATTAGATTATATGTTGAATTTTAGTGCCTGTGAACCAGACGTTTAGTTTTTTAAGAAAGAAGAACTGAGAGCTTTTAATTTGGAAAAATGTTTATAATAGTGAAGGCAAAAATACTTCATGGAATGAATTATAATCATTACTTATATTACCTTATTTAAAATAATACACCATTAGAATATCCAAATTATTTAAGCTTGTTGTATTTGGGCTGTTTTCTACTGAAAGTGGAGTATCAGCCCAAATGATTGATCAACTCAATCAAACCTGCATTGGAGTATTCTTGCAGCAGCTCTCCCTCCAGTCATCAGAAAAATTCCTCTGCTGGTTTTGGGGGTAGAAATACGTGCAGACTGGGACATAAATTAGCCCCGGCACTTTAGCCACGCCAGCCCACGCCGCCATCAATTGAAATAAATTCATCAAGCCCTAATCAATGAACTTCATATGGGGGAATTAACATTTTTGTGCATATTGAACGTTACGGGATCTTTTATTTCAGCTCCTGAAACGTGAGACAAACACTTTACAATTTGCGCCTCAAAATGTGTTTAGTATATCCTGTAGACTAAATGTTTTGCTTGTTTGGGAAAGGCCTGTAGACAGAGCAGGTTTAAAATGCATTGGTCCAGCTGAGTGTTTCACTGCCATGCTTTATTGGAGTAGCTTGTTCTGGTCTTTCACCTCAGGTCTCGGACTGTGGTTAGACCAGACCGAAACGTCTATAGTAAAACAGGCCGAAACGTCTATAGTAAAACAGGCCGAAAGGTCTATAGGAAAATGGTCTCGTCTATGTATAAATGCCTATGCAGTAGACGCGATTATATACTCAGAAAAACTAAAACAAGGGCACTAATCGTTCATCACCAGAGCGTTTTTTTTTTTACGATCCATAATCTCTTCTGACAGTGAAGAAGTCTAAATGGGAGTCAACGTCAGGCCCCGCTCCTCGACGCACGGAAGTTAGATTTGCCAGAAATGCCAGGTGGCCAATGTGCCCAATACCTACAATGCCCACCTCCCTCACAGGGAGCCTTTTATCTATCACCAACAGAAGGTTGTGGGTCCGGGTGTATATCTGATAAATAAAAACGCAGCTACAGCAGGATTGCAAGAGGATTTGCCCTCACCTCCAATAACACGCGGATTGTAATGTTTGTACTTTCAGTATAGCCGTTACGAGGTGCATGTCGCGAAGACATCCTGAAACCCTGCGAGCCTCTTCAATTTCAGCTACTTACTTCATAACTACTACGATACGTCCGGGTTTCCGCCAATGCATTCTAATGTTCCCTGACATCTTCCTGTTTCAATAGCCCTCCATTATGATCAACAGCCTGTAATGCTGTGCAGAATGGACCGCATGCATGAATAATTTGAGTGGCATTCGGCGCATCACAAAGCCTGATTATTTCCAGAAACAAGTTCTGTTTCAGTGCAGTTCGTGTAGCAGAGTGGAGGTTGACCAGGCGGATCCAGAAACCCCATTAGCCAGGTGGTAGGCCATGAATTAAAAATAACTGAACACGGTTTTCCAGTCAGGCTGTTGCCGCTAAACCCCCCAACCACCCCCCTCCTCCTGAGCCCACCGCCAGCCCCATACCCCCCCACAACCCCCCTCCCCCTGAGCCCACCGCCAACCCCATACCCCCCCACAACCCCCCCACTCCTGCAGTATTCCGTGAAAGAAGGAGGAGATTCCGTTCTTTTCTCATCGTGACGGAAAGAATATTCAGAGGTGAAACGAACCCGGCGTTCTACACTAGAATGACCTGATCCAGCAAAAAAAAAAAAGGGCTGCCTGTCATCTGATCCGGATGCTTCCGTCCTTCCGTGCGGTACCACCCCTCCACAGAGTGTACAACCTCCACTGGCGCTGTTTTCCCCATTTCACCAGCCTCCTTCCCTTCAGCTACAACGGTAGAAGTGTGAATTAGATGGCGAATGGGCAAATTTAACAGGAGACACCTCCGCAGAGCGGGGGGGGGTGGGCGTTATCGAGCTGTCACAAAGCTGAGACGCCGCAAGACTTATGCCGCTGTAAAAGGTTGAAATAGCAACCGAATCCTTTCACACTGGCTGAATGCTGTATCTGTCACAAGATTTCGATTCCAATAAAACCGAAGATGTGTTCGTTTCACTCGGCAGTGTGAGTCATTTTTGATTTATGTTACATACTTAGGTGACCTCATGTTGAACGAAGGTTAGTGTCAGTACTTGTGAAGTAATGTGTGGCTCAATGATAAACCTGTTAGGGGGTAGAAAGAGAAAGAAAAAGGGAGTGAGAGAGACTGAAGTAGAGAGCGAAGTAATGAAAGAGTGAGAGAGACTAAAGTAGGGAGTGAAGTAATGAGAGAGAGAGAGAGAGAGTGAAGTAGAGAGTGAAGTAATTAGACAGAAAGAGGGTGAGAGTGAAAAAATTACTAAAAACAACAAAGAATGACAAACAACAAGAAAGAATGAGAGAAATGTTTGACTCAAAGAGGGATACAGGTACAAGAGAAGCCACAGAGAGAGAGATGAGTGGAGAGAAAAAGAGAAATGCAATTTTAAAGGGGGAAAAATGCTGATATAACATCTTCATGTAGATTCCCGGACAACAGCATACCCCCCTACTCCTTTCACTCCCTCATCCCTCCATCTTTCCCTCCATCTTCCCCTTATATCCATCCATCCGCAGGTCATCCAAGCAGATGGGGTTTGTAAGGCTCAATGGCACATTCCAACATCGCAATCTGTCTCTGATCACTCGCCCATTGCTGCTCCATTCCAGGGCATGGACCTGTCCCCGTCTCTCCCTCCACATTCAGTCACATGTATGGGGCTTCATCTGGGCCTGTGTCAGAGGAATTTAAATCACCAGCGAAGGGATTTCTCTGAGAATGACAGCGTGTCAACAAACAGACGTGTTCCGTAGACGAGGAGAGGGAAATCCTGCCACAGTTCTTTGCTAGCAGGATGAAATAATAAAAACGGGGCATTTAAAGAAAGGGTATTAAATAAATATAAATATACACCATCACAAACATGTTTATCTTTAAACCCTGCGCCGCAGGAGGACAGGGGCTTTACTCCATGTGACACTAGTTCAAAGCAGCATTGTCCCTTTTGCCTTGTAACCAACCTATCGCCACGGTTTCCGTGCCATTGTCTGTCACTGGCCTAAATACCAACGAGTGAAGACATAGTCAGACAAACGTGACTTTTCTCGCTTTTGGTCGTTCTGACGAGTTGATTCAAATTTTGCCAGCCTGGCCTCAGGTGTGTTTGTGCTGTCTTGCCACATGGTAACGATATGAGTCAAGACAGTACAAACCGATTGGGGGATCATGTTATCTTTTCTCAGGCCGACCAATGAACATTCTCTTTATCACTCACTACAGTTTCAGAATTCCAGTATTCTATAAATTGTCCCAGTTTTTACAGCACAGCTTTTAGGAAGATTCAGAACTCCTGCATATTACCCCCGGTTCAGATCACCGTAACGGGATTAACCAAGAAACTCTGGGAAAGTTACCAGACTTGTGCAACTCTACCACTCACCATCACTGTAACACGATCCACATCGACCGGATATTTCTTTATGTACTCGGTTACTACCATCAATGGTTCGCCGCACTTCACTGCAATTCCGTGTATCTTCCAGGCGGTCCCCGTGACACAAACCCTCCCACCTTGTAAACTTTCAACAACAGAAGTGTGTTAAGCGACATCCTCCCAAACCACGTCGTCCCTAAGTCGGGAGCTGCTGACACCACCCCAACGAGCAGGAAAAAAACGGAACAACTCCCACCGTTGAATATTTCATCCAGTCCCACACACTCAAGGTGATAAGCTAGGTACATCTTCAGGAGAACATGTCAAATGTGTTTGGCCCAGCTCTGCAAACACCACTGTCTGATCCAGCCAAGAGCCGCCCTAATGAAAGATGCATGGCGATCCACTGGAGATACATAAAGAATTTAGAGAGATAAAGGATATATGACAAATAAATCAGGATGCAAATCTCAACAGGAGCCACTGGGACTTCTCCAGTGAAAACTGCCTGCATTATTGAACGGGACGAAGAAACATTTCATCAATGAGTAGACGAGTGGAAAAGGCTCCTCGCCTTTCTTTTTTCCGGTTTTCTTTCCTCGTGTGTGTTTTTCCAATGAGGGTACAGGAGCGGAGAGCTGAACACAGGTCTTTAGTTGTATACAGAGCCAGACCAAGAAAAGACTCGTCAGTGAAAACAAGTTAAAATTCATTTTTATTTTTTATTTTCTGACTTTTTTAAAGGGGACAAAAAGGAAACAACCAAGTTTATTGAAAATAATACTGAGAACCAGAACAGACAGACGTGAGCGGGCTCGAATCCTGAGTCAGCAAGATTAACAACCTGCACTTGTGCCCTTTAACAAGGCACTTGAGCATCTGCTAAATGATTTAAACAGTTAAATGTAAAAGAGTCGAAACAAAAAGGCTGACAAGGAATAACACGTGTTTGATGAACATTTCACTTTTTTTCCCAGAAGCCATCGGGATATACATCAAAACACAACGTTTTGCTTGTCAGGCAGCAGAGAGAGACGACTCCATTTCCTCACCAATCCCTGTCTCCCTTCACACTGCCACGGCACACTGGGGTTATTGGGCCAAGCATCTCTCTTTGCCAACCGCTCTCCCACTTTTTATTTTCCAATGTCTCTGTCTGTCCGTCTCTCCCTCCTCTTTTCTAACCCCCTCCCCTGTTCATCTCTCCCTCTCTCCCTCTCTTCCCTGATGTGGTGAATGGCTCCTTGTATAATGGGCGCCCATATCTGAGGGTAGAGCCAGGCATTGGACATTAGAGCAAAACATCTATTCTAATGGGACTCCTCACCATGGCGATCCCGGGTTGCTGAGCGTGACTGTCTTGGCAACGACTGCGTTGGAGTTCTGGCTCCCTGTAGATCACACACACAGACACACAGACACACAGACACACACACACACACACAGACACACAGACACACACACACACACGGGAGACCTGGAGACCTTAGAATCATTAAACACAGTCATTTGTTAAGTGAGAGATGAAGGGGGGAGAGGAGGGAGGAGAAAGGAAAGGAGGGGCGGGTGGAGAGAGCATGAAGGAGAGGAGGGTGGAGGAGAAAGAGGAGGGAGAGTGGAGAGAGGAGTGAGGAGGGGAGGGAGGAGGGCCGAGAAAGGGGATGAGGGTGTTGTGGAGAGTGGAGGAAGGGGATGATGGCAGCGAGGAGGCTGGAAAAACGAAAAGGTGGAAGGAGGACGGGGAGCCAGGAGGAAGAGTGTGGAGGGAGGAGGAGTGTGGAGGGAGGAGGAGTGTGGAGGGAGGAGGAGGTAATGGTTTAGAGGGACAATGAGGTGGGAGTTATTACATGTATTTAGGCCCCATCTCTTCAGACCTGCTCCAATCTGGGCCTTATTTTGCCCACGCAGTGACATCATCTGATGAGAGGTCAGCTGACCAGATCTGAGGCCTCCAAACCGAAACAGGCCAATCACTATTTCAACTCAACAGCAATAATTTGGACGTTTAGCGTGTCTTCTGAAATCAGCGCAGTTAAAGACCGATTGATGTGGGAATCCAGTTTAGTTCGGTCCCTCGAAAAATGCCAGACCTCCATGTACCGTCACCGAAGCAGCGGTACCCTGGGTTCCGGAATGACATCATGTGGCACCACCTGTCAGGACCATAGAGAGGCAAGCTCTTCAGCATGACTGGGAGGTGTTGTGACATCTGCATGGATGAGTGTTGCACCAGAACAGACAGAACATACAGGGGCTGGACCATGCCGTCTGGTCGGCACCCGCCAAGGCTTGCCTTGTGCATTTGGTGTAACCAGCCAACAGGTAATTAGTCGGCCTTCTGTTTTTAATTGCGTGTATACATTTCATTCTTTCCCCTCTTTAGTTGACACTGAGCCGTTTTGTATTTCCACCGGGTCTTCACCACAACTTCTGACTTCATACTCTGTACTCTGAACTATGCAGTGTGTGTGTGTGTGCGTGTGTGTTTGTGTGTGTGGGAGTGTGTGTGTGTGTCTGTGTGTGTGTCTGTGTCTGTGTGTGTCTGTGTGTGTGTCCGTGTGTGAGCGTGTGCATGTGTGTGAGCGTGTGCATGTGCGTGTGTGTGTGTGTGTGTGTGCATGTGTGTGTGTGTGTGTGTGTCCGTGTGTGAGCGTGTGCATGTGTGTGAGCGTGTGCATGTGTGTGTGTGTGTGTGTGTGTGTGTGAGCATGCCTCCACGTCCATCCGTGCATGTAATATCATCATAAAGGGGACAGAGAGAAGGGGCGGGGGGGGCACCTTGAAATGGAGATGAGTGGAACTTCCTCCTACTGTCCGGCCCACAGAGCGGGGTTTCGGGGTGGTGGGGGGGCCAGCGGCCGGGGAGCGGCAGGGGGGCAGGATGGAGGAGAGACAGAGCATTGACAGGGTTAGGCTAGGCCCAGGGCGGGGGGTCTTTGTGGGCATTGTTGGCGGTGGAGCCCCCCTCCAGGGACAGTGGACACACGCCTGGTCCACTAGACAACAGCTTTGTCTGGGCTTGGAGGGCGGCCACGAGGGTAGGCTGGCAGGTTGTCCTGACAACTGGGGCAATGAGACACGGTCGCAGACAATAACCGCCGAGGTGAAGAGAGAACTCGTCCCGGGCACCGCGGCGACGCCACCGAGAAAATCGCCATTTTGAAATAGGGTTTTTTCACTAGTAGAATTCACTGTCTGATCTCCCTGGTTGATGAGCCGGTCATCTTAAAGGAACACCGCGTGAAGTTGAAAGGCCCGCCCAGTTGACTACATTAAAATGGTAGACGCCATCAATGGCGATAGTCATGCTGACTTCAGATCCCTGAGGGCCTCTTCTGAATGTGACATGCTGCCAGTGTCTGAATGTGTGTGTCTGTGTGTGTGTGTGAGTGTATGTGTGTCGTGTCTGTGTGTGTGTGTGTGTGTGTGTATGTGTGTCTATGTGTGTGTTTGGGGGGGGGGTGTCTACGTCAGACAAGTGTCCTATTCACCTGAGCAGTAATCTTTCAGGAATGCGTCCTCTTTCTTCTGGCCGCTCGTCTTTCAGCCCCGGACCCCGACAGGATCTCAGAAGAAGACAGACGACCCCTCGATGACGGGACAGAACTCCTACAGGAGCCCCCTGAATGAGGGTGTGGGGGGTTCCTCTTCACCAACACCCCGCTTGACTCCGCCCTCTCCCCCTTACCTCACACATTTCTCCCTCTTCAGGTCTCCTGGTC
>JACXGI010007665.1:0-36258 GCA_016801175.1 Esox masquinongy
CACCCTGGAGAGGATTGTGAAACAAAACCCATTCAAAAATGTGGGGGAGATTCACAAAGAGTGGACTGCAGCTGGAGTCAGTGCTTCAAGAACCACCACGCACAGACATATGCAAGACATGGGTTTCAGCTGTCGCATTCCTTGTGTCAAGCCACTCTTGAACAAGACACAGCGTCAGAAGCGTCTCGTCTGGGCTAAATAAAAAAAGGACTGGACTGCTGCTGAGTGGTCCAAAGTTATGTTCTCTGATGAAAGTAAATTTTGCATTTCCTTTGGAAATCAAGGTCCCAGAGTCTGGAGGAAGAGAGGAGAGGCACAGAATCCACGTTGCTTGAAGTCCAGTGTAAAGTTTCCACAGTCAGTGATGGTTTGGGGTCCCATGTCATCTGCTGGTGTTGGTCCACTGTGTTTTCTGAGGTCCATGGTCAACGCAGCCGTCTACCAGGAAGTTTTAGAGCACTTCATGCTTCCTGCTGCTGACCAACTTTATGGAGATACAGATTTCATTTTCCAACAGGACTTGGCACCTGCACACAGTGCCAAAGCTACCAGTACCTAGTTTAAGGACCATGGTATCCCTGTTCTTAATTGGCCAGCAAACTCGCCTGACCTTAACCCTATAGAAAATCTATGGGGTATTGTGAAGAGGAAGATGCGATACGCCAGACGCCAATCATCACAATTAAAAGAAATAAACATTTGAAATATATTAGTCTGTGTGTAATGAATGAATATAATATCCAAGTTTCACTTTTTGAATGGAATTACTGAAATAAATCAACATTTTGATGATATTCTAATTATATGACCAGCACCTGTATAACACCAAGTCATTTAAACTTCAGGGATATCAATCTGTCCATTTAGGAAGCATAAGCGATTGTTAATCAATGTCACCTGTTTTGGTGCAAATGAAAATGACAACAGGTGCACTGGAGAGGCAACAGCAAGACAACCACCAAAAAGGGAATGGTTTTGCAGGTGGTGGCCACAGACAATTGCTCTCTCCTTTTCCTTCCTGAATGATTCTTCTCTGGTTTTGCATTTTGCTAGTGTCCTTGTCACTACTGGTAGCATGAGACGGTACCTGCAGCCCATTCAGTTTGCACAGGTAGTCCAACTACTCCAAGATGGCACATCCATACGTGCTGTAGCAAGAAGGTTTGCTGTGTCTCCCAGTACAGTCTCAAGGGTATGGAGGAGAGACCAGGTGATGGGCTGTTATACGAGGTGAACTGGATAGGGCCGTAGAAGTGCATCAACCCAGCAGCAGCACCGGTATCTGCTCCTTTGTGCAAGGAGGAAGAGGAGGAGCACTGCCTGAGCCCTACAAAATGACCTCCAGTGGATTACTGGTGTGAATGTTTCGGACTAAACTGTCAGAAACAAACTCCATGAAGGTTACATGAGGACCCAACGTCCTCTAGTGGGACCTATGCTCACAGCCCAGCTCCATGCAGCTCAATTGGCATTCACCAGAGAACACCAGAATTGGCAGGTCTGGTTTGAATGATTTGCACATCATTGCATTCTGTTTTTATTTACATTTTACACAGTGTCCCAACATTTTTGGAAACAGGGTTGTGTATATATATATATCCTAATATTCTGTCTTGTCTATGTTTTTATATTTGTATTTGTACATAAAAATACAATGTTGTATTTTTATGTTGTGACTTTGGGCATGCTCACATTCAAGCCTGCGTGGATAGTTCGGGGGACTAGGTCCTATCTGTCCTTCTCTTATTTTCAACCAAAAATAAAAAATAAAAATGTAGACTGTAAATAATTTTGAACTGGCCTACTGCTTTCCCTCTGTTTAAAAGTGTTTCCATGTTCTGGGAAGTGAAATCGAATTGTCTTGGGAGGGTAAGCTCATGTCTGTGGGCTGATAAATGGGAATAGCATGTGTTCAACATTCCGTATCTGTGACATGAGCTCTAGGTAAAACTCAAGCCACCGTGCCAGAATCTCTGCAGAGCCACGTGAGCCACTATTATGAATGTAAAAGAAAACTTAAAAAAGGTTTATCATTCCATTAACAGAAGAAGGGGATTTGGTTAGGGAGGGACTAGGATGGGTGATGGTGCTCCATAAAACTAATAAACAAAGTTTTTATTATTTACAGTGTGCTACATTTCCAATTATTGACATTGAAATCACTTTCCAAAAGTACATGCCTGTCAAACACTATGCAACACATATAGTTAAAATAAATGACTAATTATTTTTTCCCCCAATATATGGAGTTTAATACCCTCAGATCTTTTATCTTCACTGACAGAAGTAGACATTGTGCAAGAGCCCAAAGACTGTTCACATTCAAAGTAACAGAAATCATATCCCCTATTTTGCAATATTTGTTTGGATAGTATGGATGACAAATGTTTTTAGAGTACTGCATTTAACATGCCATACATGCGATATAGACAAGAGGTCCCTAATCCAGTCAACTCTAATAATATTTTACAGTACGGTAATATTATGCTATGTTCCACAGAAATTTACAGCTCACCCTGGATCAGATGGTGATTCAGTATGGTGGTTGCCAAAAAGAGTCTGCTCTTCCAAGCACCATGGACAAAAGGTGCATTCAGCTAAAGCTTTGATAGGACTTGACACTGCTAACCATCATTCAGTCCTCGTTTACATTGTAGCTGCAGTTTTGACATTTAGACGTCAGATGGTCTGGCGAACATATTTCAAGCCTAAGGCCTCTGGGCTGAACCGCGCAATGATTTGGGTTTTCACTTAATTTTGGTCCACTGCTACTACAAGTCTCAGCAAGCACTGCCAAGGTGCTCCAGCTAAACAGCAATTTATTGCGACCAACCTTCCTCCTCCAATGCTCACACACATGAGATTCTGACAGTGCGCTGTTTCATTTCAGCATTGGGAACCCATTTGTTGAAATAAAGCAACATCAGTAACTGTTTCGGCAACAGCCCTACATTTCCTACCATAAAAATGCTAGGTAATTAGCAAGCAGACAGTCAGCAAGAAAATGACAAAAAGAAAAGTTTGCACTGAAGGCGAAGCATTTCATGAAAGCAGGCTGTTGAAATACTTATTTGTGGACCGTAGGGAAAAACCTGTCTATCTTGATTGCCAGAAGACCGGCCAAAATAAAAAAATGTAACAAAAGACACCATT
This sequence comes from Esox masquinongy, assembly GCA_016801175.1. NCBI lineage: Eukaryota > Metazoa > Chordata > Actinopteri > Esociformes > Esocidae > Esox > Esox masquinongy. Next base: position 3,154 of record JACXGI010007665.1, read on the forward strand.
ATGAGACAAAACTTTGTGACAAATACAGACATGGATGGAAAGCAGAGACAACAGAAAGTGGAGTTAAAAAGGGCCTTGTTTTGACAGCAAACAATGTTTTTAAAGGCAAGAGTGATGCAGCAGGAAAGGCCAGTTTCATCATGGCAGAAAATATTGCAAAATCAGGCCAGGCATACATTGAAGTGCTTACATTTTAAGCAACCTAGTCTGCCCATTCAAGCAAAAAGGCAGTCACTAAGTTCAGGACGCCAATGCTTGTTTTATTCCTACCTTTGCCATAGTAACTGCCTTTTACCTTGGGACAAGGTAACTGACACAGCTAACTGTCAGGTCCTGGCTGGGGGCCTCTGGGCATCTGCATGCGCCTGGGTGCCACAGTCAGGACCTGACAGCTGGGGTGCCTCTAGGCATCTCTGCGGTACTGCTTTCTGTTCTCCCTAAATAAAGACAGCTGCATCTCGATTCTAACTGAGGACCCTATTTAAGTTGCCCTGTATTTCCTTTGGTTGTTGGTCATTTTTTGGAGTTAGCTTTGTGTTTGCTGCCCTTCAGTCCACGGTTATAATCTCCTTTTGTTGTTTTTCTGTTTGTGTACTTGGAGAAGAAAACAATTAAAAGGATACCTTCCCTCTACTCTGCGCCTGTGTCCTACCTCCCCAGCCGTGACACTAACGTACATCCCCATCAACTGAGTCCTGCCTCCCCAGCCGTGACACTAATGTACATCCCCACCAACTGAGTCCTCCTCCCCAGCTGTTTCTACAAAAGAGGTCCTCAACTGACAGCTTCAGTAAATAGTACCCACATTTTGTAATAAATTATTACATAATCTGGGAGTTGGACTTTTTTTAGATGAAAATGTAATAATATAATGCATTATGTAATGTAACCAAAATGGATGTCTTCATTCGTGAAAATCGTCATAACATAACAATGTTTATTTTATGCATTCTAGCATGAATCATACTGATCCAAAATTAATTTGAAAAAATACTACTAATCCACTGAACTAATTGTATCTTCTACTGGCCAAAACTACATAAAGTGTCACTTCATTACTTAGCTTAATAGAAACTGTGCTTGAGGGTTGCTGCACGACACTCAGTGTTAAACTGACACAAAGTATTGGTACACACACATGTCAGGACACACGTAAGAATACACACACATTAGGACACACACCTTCACGACACAGCTCTGCCATGAAGGATTATGCTAATTTTGACTATACAGAAAAAGAGTCAAAAAATGGTTGCACAACAAAAGACCAATATGGAACACTAAATTCTTTCAAATTCTGTATTCTCTCAATGCCCAATTACGGTGTACTTAGACAAAGAATATGTAACACACTGTAGTGGTAAAAACACTTTGGATGAACATTTATACTATGAAATACTTAAATATAATTAAAGATAATATTTAAGTAGCTAAGTGAACAACACCCACAGCATATAACCTAAAAACACACAGATGTGCATTGGATTTCTAATACACAAACAGTTCAGATTTAACTTGCAACAACTACTTATCAAGTAACCACAATAGAAAAAAAATGTCCCCTCCAACATGCCCTTCACTTAAAACAGACCATAGCTTACATGTTTAGATACACAAATAACCCAGACTATCTGGAACTACTAAACTACATCTGAACTACAAACACTTGAAGCCGCTTTAACCAAGAAAATCTACCTACAGTGCAAAACAGAGATACATTTCCTTGATTTTAAATTGACCACTGCCTACATAATTAAGCAGGACCCAGGCTGAATAGCTCCTTTAGACTCGTTGCAAGACCACTTCCAGCAGATTTGAAGAGCCTCATCATACTAATGACACTGTCATTGTCATGGTCCAAGTCAAGTCTTTCAGCTAAAGATTCCCAGAGGTAGCTTTGAGGATGGAACGGTGACGCAAGTTCTTCAAAAAGTTTAGAAACTCGTTTGAATACCCCAAGCTTTGACCTGTCTACAACCCCATTTCCAAAAAAGTTGGGACATTGCGTAAAATGCAAATAAAAACAATGCAATGATTTGCAAATCATTCATTCCTATATTTAGTTGAAAATAGTACAAAGACAACATATCAAATGTTGAAACCCCAAATGTTGAAAGCCCATTTTAAATTTGATGCCAACAACACATTTCAAAAACAATATTATATTTAATGATATTATATACCATAGTTGATAAGATCCCCGATGTCAGGTCTTGGCTAGGTGTGCCTCTAGGCATTTCTATGCACCTGGAGGCCATAGTCAGGCCTGACCACAGAGGTACCACTAGGCATATCTGCGCTACACATTTGATCATCCCCAATAAGAGGCAGCTGCCTCGTGATGCCTCTAATTGGGGACTCTATTTAAGTTGCCCTTGTCATCTTTGAGTTTGTGGTTCATTGTTTGTGTTAAATGTTCGTTGTCTGATGCTCCTTTTGTTGGTTTCTGTTCTGTTATTTGTAAAGAACATTAAAAGGATGTTTCCCTACTACATCTCGTGTCCTGCCTACTCCACATCATAACACTTAAACTCTGCAATTTTATGTTGAGAAACTTTATTCTTAAATTGTTGCACTATTTGACCGTGCAGTCTTTCACAGAGTGGTGAACCCCTCCCCATCCTCACTTCTGACAGGCCCATCCTCTTTGGAATGATCTTTTAATACCCAATCATGTTACTGACCTGTTGCCAACTGACCTAATTAGTTGTGTGATATTCCACCAGGTTTTTTTTTTTTAGCATTACCCAACATTTCCAGGCTTTTGTTGCCCCTGTCCCAACTTTTTTGAAACATGTTGCTTGCATCAAATTCAAAGTGGGCATACATTTTTCCGGAGACAATAAAATGTCTCAGTTTCAACATTGGATATGATGTCTTTGTAGTCTTTCCTATTGAATGTAGGGTTTAAATGATTTGCACATCATTGCATTTTGTTTTTATTTACATTTTATGCAGCGTCCCAACTTTTTTTAAAACAGGTTTGTATATCATGGATCAACTGCACAATAAATGACAACAATTCTGTCGGCAGGATAGGCATGTCATGTTTTCCGTCTCCATCATCATCCTGGGGTCCATTAGCGAGAGATTTATAGCCTGTGGTTTTGTCCAGTGTGGGTTGCTCTTGTTCATCTTCTTGGTCTGATTCGCTCATTCATATAAATTCATATCAATTGAAATATACTTCCTCTGTCAGCTTCCTGGATGTTTTCAATGAATAGATCTCTCTCTGCTCTGTCAAATCTGATTCAAATGATCAGCTCATTATAAAGTCCTTCATAAGCTACATCTGTTATGTTAGGGCAGGGAGAAATCTAAAACATGCAAGGCATTACACAAGTCAATAAGCATCGTCAATAAACAACAAAATTTGTAAAATATGTGAACTATTCCTATGGATACATTCTGATGACGTTAAACAGAGTGAAGGAAAACAGAATTTTCCCATCAGAAACTAAGACCAATATTATCTGCTAGGCTAGTGAGTGTCGTCATTGCTAACAAGCACATGGTTATTAACATGAAGTCTTGAGCTTTTATCTTTACACTTTTTATATTAGCTGCAAAGCTACTCTACAGTAAACCCTCAATGAGCAAAACTCTAAATCCGATGCTTTGCAGAGAAATAACATTTCAGTCACACTCAATACCATATACAGCTCCAGAAAAAATTAAGAGACCAATGCACATTTTTCTTTCCTTTCCAAAAAAGTTGAAAAGGAAAGTTTTGAGTGAGGAACAGAAGCATTCAATTTGCAGTGGTCTCTTAATTTTAACCCTTCTGTTCCTCATTCAAAACCTTCCTTTTCGACTTTTTTGGAAAGGAAAGAAAAAGGTGCAGTGGTCTCTTAATTTTTTCAGGAGCTGTATTTCAACATGCTGTCATTCAACTAGTGGCCAGTAATAGATACTATAACTTATTCTCCCTCTTCCAAGACAATTCAATAACTTAATTTATAGCACATATTTCATACACAGTGACAATTCAACATCCTTTACAACTTTAGATTGAAAGACAGTTTATGAAAGAGAGGCAATTGATACATAGACTATTTGAATATAGTCTACTATTAGAAAAAACAATTCACCAAACAATTTACCATGACAATAATTTAATACATAGTGGTGTAGTTAAAAACTAGATTTAAAATAAGTTTAGCATTTCTTAAAGGACTCATTAACTAAACACGTTCATAAACTGTGTGGTTTTGAGTCCTGATTCAAACGTTTTTGAAGGTTGGACAACTTCTAAGATCCACAGGGAGTCTGGTCCACAGATGCGCAGCATGAATTGCTTCACCAAGTTTAGCTCTGGCACTCACCAAGTTTACAGTAGCCCCAAGCAGCATTGCCTTATATTTTATTCTGTGGCTGACAGGAAGCCAGTGTAGTGACTTAAGAATCAGGGTGATATGGTCAGATGCATTCCAAGTCACTTCTCCAGGTGATGGACTGCTGGCAGGAATAATGTTGTGTCTCCCCGGTTGACTTTGTGTTTCGGTTTTTCTTTTCGTTTTTCCTGCACTACCCAGGTCAAGATTAGTCAGGGTGGGCACAGGGAAGGACCTCGAGCCCCAGGTCATGCGCCGGAGCTAGAGGATAGGCTCCGCGCCATCAGTGTTCGGCGAGATAGCAGTACGGTCGGGAGGGGAGAGCCCTATTGAGCCAGACGGTGCTGCTGCGCCTCCCATCATTGACCGTGTGGAGTCTAGCCGCGCCCAGGTAAGAGAACTCCAGAGAGCTTTACCTGAGAAATATGATGGTAATCCGGAGGGTTGTCGTGGTTTCCTTCTCCTATGTGAATTATACTTTAGAGATCTGCCTTACACAGATCATGAGAAGGTGTAAGGCTGGGCGCGCCCTTGAATAGGTAACGCCACTATAGGATAGCGGGTCTGGGGAAATGAGGTCTTTTCCCAGTTTCATCACTCGGTTCTGAGCTGTGTTTGACTATCCCGCAGAGGGACGGGATGGGGGCAAGTGCCTTAGGCAAGGAACGAACAAGGCCTCGGAGCATGCGCTGTCGTTCCGGACGGTGGTGGCATCCAGTGGCTGGAATGAGCTGGCTCTACGGACTGCTTTTCGCAGGGGAATGTGAACTGAAGTCCAGATGGAGCTGGTGTGTGTCAGCAATTCCATGCCGCGGGATGTCTACATGGCCCGGGCTATTGCTATCGACGGGTAGCTCCATGACTGTGACCATTTGGCGCGCCATGCCCCGTGCCATGTGCCATGAACCTGCGTCCATGGAACTGGGGATTACGAGGCTCATCGCAGAAGAGAGAGAACAATGGAGTAAGCGGGGTCTGTGCCTGTTCTGCGGTGTGAAGGGGCACTTCTGGAAGGGGTATGCCTCGGCCCTGGCGCAGAGCAGGAAGGAGGTCAGTAGCCAGGCAGTGCAAGCTGGCACAGTAGTTGCCTTGCGTTTACATAATATTGCAGGCCCTTTCTGTTGCTTGGTTGTGTTGTCTGGTGGCTTTCCCTCTCATACATCCAGAGCTCTGATTGACTCCGGGGCTGGGGGGAGCTTCATCGACTGTTCTCTGGCATCTGCTCTCAGGCTGCCATTGCGACAGCCCAGAGGCGCCCTCCCAGCCAACATCCTGCCAGAGTACACGGACTTGAGTGGGGTGTTTTCCAACGAGAAAGCCAGGTGTCTCCCTCCTCACCGTTTCTGGGACTGCGCCATTGACCTCATACCAGAAGCCGCGCCCCCCCAAAGTCGGATCTACCCCCTCACTGTGGTCAAAAACGACACCCTGGAGATGTACATCAAGGAAACACTGGAGCAGGGACATATCTGCCACTCCACCTCTCCTGCTTCAGCGAGCTTCTTCTTCATCAAAAGGACAGGAGGCTTCGGCCCTGTATTGATTACCGGGGGCTCATCAACATCACCAAACACAGGTACCTGATGCCCCTCGGGGGGCGCCCTTCTTCACCAAATTGGACCTCCAGAGCAGTTACAACCTGGTGCGTATCCGGGAGAGAGATGAGTGGAAAACAGCCTTCAGCATGGCGTCGGGCCACTATGAGTATTTGGTCATGCCATACGGGCTGGCCAACGCCCCTGCTGTGTTCCAGTCTTTCCTCAATGAGGTGTTCTGGGATATGTTGGGGAGGTATGTGATAGTTTACATCGACGACATCCTGGTGTACTCCTTGACATATCCGGAACATGTGGCCCACATCCATGCTGTTTTACAATGTCTGCTTGACCACCAGCTCTATGTGTAAGACAAAAAGTGCTCATTCCACCATCTCCTTCCTGGGGTACAGCATTGCTCCAGAGGGCGTCCAGATGGAGGAGCTGAAGGTGGAGGCAGTGAGGTCATGGCCAGTCCTGAAGACCATCAAGGAACTGCAAGCCTTCATTGGATTTGCCAACTTCTACTGTGGGTTCATCAGGGGATCCAGCACCATCGCTGCGCCACTCAAGTCTTTGCTGAAAGGCCAACCTCAGCACCTCCGCTGGACCCTGCTGGAGGCGGAGAAGGCCTTCCTCAATCTGAAGGGCAGATTCTCCACCACTCCCCTGCTACATCATTCAGATCCACTCAAGCCCTTCACGGTCGAGGTGGACTGCTGCGGAGGAGGAGCTACGACATGGGTGACCGTGAGTTACTGTTGGTGAAGTTGGCAATGGAGGAGTGGAGACACAAGATAGAGGGCACCCAGGAGCCGTTCACAGTCCCGACAGACCATCGGAACTTAGAACATATCAGGGCTGCACGTTCTTCGAGCACTTCCAGTTAACCCTGACATACCGACTAGAGTCGAAGAATGTCAGGGCTGACGCACTCTCCCGCCTGCACGACTGTGGGGCAGAACGTCCGAAGGACACACCCATCTTGCCTGCCTCCTGCATCGTGGGTCCCGTGGGTCCATGCATCGTGGGTCCCGTCTCCTGGGACACTGACGCGAACATTCAACAGGCAGGGAGATGGGACCCCGCGCCACCAAAGTGCCTCCCCGGAAAAGACCTACATGCCCTGGAGAGTGCGGGGCCGGTTGGTGATTAGGCACACACCACTCCAGCAACCGGGCACCCAGGCATCACCCGGACCCTGGAGGCACACCCGGAGAAGTATTGGTGGCCTGGCATGGGAAGGAATGTGCGGCACTACGTCCTCTCCTGCACAGTGTGCGCACACAGTCGAAGGTGCGCGAACGCCTCCAATGCCTCCAGAGGTACTAGTACCTCAGTGACCCTGGTCCCACCTCTCCGTGGACTTTGTTACGGACCTGCCACGGTCAGAGGGGAACACCGTCATTGCCATGGTAGTGGACCAATTCTCAAAGATGGTCCAGTTCATTCCACTGCCTGGCCTCCCCTCTGCTCTCCAATTCAGAGGTGCTGTTTCAGCAGGTCTTCTGGCTGTCTGGACTTCCGGAGGACATCATCTCCGCGGCCCCCAGTTCACATCTCACGTATGGAAAGCCTTCATGTCCAGACTGGGGGTTGCGGTCAGCCTCACATCCAGGTACCACCCGCATGCCAACGGGAGGTGGAGCGCAACAACCAAGAACTAGGGAGGTTCCTCCGGTCATATTGCCTAGACTGACCAAGTGAGTGGACCTGTTTTCTCCCCTGGGTGCAATACGCTCAGAATTCACTGTGCCTTTCCTCCACAGGTCTAACCACCTTCTAGGTGGTCCTCGGGTTCCAGCCTCCGTTGTGCCCCTGGGTGGAGGGTTCCAGCGACATCCAGGCCATGAAGGATTGGTTCAGGATATCCGACGAGGTCTGGTCTGCCGCCCATGTCCGCCGCCCGGCGACGCACCAGAGTACCGCCCGGGGGACAAGGCGTGGCTGTCCACGAGGGACCTACCCTGGGATCTGCCCTGTCGTAAGTAAACGACGTCACATACGAACTCCAACCGACTCCACCATACACTCTCCCTCTTTACATGTCTCTCTCCTCAGGCCGGTGGTTCCTGGTCCGCTGAGGGGATCCGGTCCTGCAGTGGCGCCTCCGCCTCCGGTGGAGGTAGCTGGGGGCCCAGTCTACAAGGTGGAGGCAATCCTGGACTCCCGGCTACAGCAGGGTCGGGTCCAGTACCTGGTGGACTGGGCGGGGTACGGTCTCTAGGAGCGAAGCTGGGTCTGGGCGGTGGACATCTGCGACCCCTCCTTGACAGCCGAGTTCCACACCCGCCACCCGGATTGGCTGGCTCCCCACCCTTGGGGCCGTCCGGGTCGTCTCGCAGGTGGTGACGTCAGGAGCCACACCTGGTTGGGAGTAATGTGACGGTTGCTCCTTGTGGTGGTGTGTGCTCTCTCCCTCTCTGGTTCTCCACCTCGCCAGCGTACTCACTGCTGGCTGGAGGCGATTGCCATCGCACCCTACACACACACACCTGCACTTCATTAGTGATTATGTGGTTATTTAAGTTCCTTGTTTGTCACTCACACCTCACGGGTTATTGTGTCTGTTCGTTTGACCGTGTGGTGCTCCATTTTTGCCTGTTTTATTAAAAGAAGACAAACAGCTGATTCTCCGTGTTGTTGTTTTCATTTTTGCCTCTCCTATTTATGCACTTGCTTCCCTCGCACCTCACACCTGATCGCGGTCTAGTGACTGTTTGAAGAGGCTTGGACGGCTGTGAGTTCAATCAATTGGACATGCTTTGGATGATATATATTTTGACTATCCACGTTCCACTGGCATTTGCTGGGATGGAGTGGGGTCTTAATCACAAAAGGGATATCACAAATCTGGTGAAATAAGTTATTTTGTGTGTACAGTGTTTTGTATCCACTCCTATGTGTATGGATGGGTTTCCTGTTCTGTCCCTCTCTGCAGTGCCGTGGTTAGTGGTAGTGGGCCAACGATGCTATGAGCCGCTGCTCTCGTAGGGGTGAACTGAGCCAACAAAGAGACCCTGTCAAATATGCCAGGAATCCCAACCTGGCCTATCTCTCAAAGAGGCCTGTTGTCTCTTTCTCCAGTGCATCAAGTTGACTTAATCTGCTCCACACCACAGTGTCCTTTCTCAAACAAGGGGAGGGAGAGAAGGAATAACCGACCTGCATCAACAGAGATTTTTTCTTTTAGGTTTTTCCCCTGAGCCCCTGCTTCACAATTTTGTGATGCTCAACCGTACTATCTACCACCCAGTCTACAGCCCAGTCTCTTCGCAGCAATACCAAGCATGATCTGGAAAATGAAAGATCGTGGAAAAGCATGCTTCTACGATTTCATGCCAAGCATTCTGATTTTTTACACAGTGCTTGTCCGACAAGGAAGTCACATTGGTCAACATTTGTGAGGGCACATATCGTTTGTCAGGGCTGTTTCACCGTTCATGAAATACATAAATTCCTTATGACGCTATACTTACTATAATGTCAGGCACTTTTTGTCATTCATATGACATACCTACTGATGTAAACACTAATACATTACCCATCAAGCTAAACCAAATAAAAAGAGAATTATTTTAACCCAGATAGATTTTTTTTATTAGAACTATAGTGTCATTATTCAGAATTTTGGCTTTGTGTGTAGAAACATTGTACAAATAATAACTTTCATGCCAAAAGCAGATTACATCGAATTGTATACATCTGTGTTAACATATACAAATATTAACATATGTTTACACATAGAAACATTCATCATTGATGCTTTCTCAACTTTCCACAAAACTTGGTTGTTCTATGAAGGATGCCACTGTTGATTGTGCTACATGTTCAGACAGTAACCAGAATAACAGCAAAGTAACCATATCTAAAAAGAGTAGGTTATACATTTTACAGTACATTTTCTTTACTTTTTTAGGGGAAAGATCAGCTTCAATTTTGACAGCCCATAACATCCATCACAGTAAATACTTGCATCTTTATTTTAATATACACTACCATCCAAAATGTTTGCGGTCACTTTGAAATGTCCTTGTTTTTCAAATATAAGCAATTTTTGGTCCATTAAAATGACATTACGTTGATCACAAATACAGTGTAGACATTGTTAATGTTAGAAATGACCAATGTAGCTGGAAACGGCTGATTTTTTATGGGATATCAGCATAGGCATACAGAGGCCAATTATCAGCAACCACACTCCTGTGTTCCAATGGTACGTGATGTTTACTAATCCAAGATTATCATTTTAAAAGGCTATTTGATCACTACAAAATAATTGTGCAATTACGTCAGCACAGCTGAAAACTGTTGTGCTTATTAAAGAAGCGGCAATTGTTAAGGTATTATTAATTACTACAATTGTTAAAGTAATTAACAGGTGGCGCTACCACTTCAGATTCCTGGGCCAAGATTTTACCCCAGTCTGCACCTGATTCCAGGTAAATGTAACAATGCTTCAACCATTCCTGAACCTGCAACCAAAAACAGGCTACATATGGACAGTACCTGAGCAATTGCTCCAACGATTCAGTCTCTTTGCAGAAAAATCTGCAGTGCTGGATTGGTCTTCTTTAAACAACACTTGAAGTGTTTGGGGACTGAGGAGACCAATTGGTGTAGTTTTGAGTGAAAGTGAAATGTTTTCCCATTCTTGCTTGATCTAGGATTTCAGCTGTTCAACAGTTCAGGGTCTCTTTGTCATGTTTTTCATTTCATTCAAAAAACAACGACATTTACAAGTGACCCCAAACTTTTGAATGATTGTGTATATAGAGATATAAAATTATTAAAAATAAATTGTCCAAATGTCACCATAATGCTTATCAAGCCTACAATTAGGGTCTCAAAATTCCAGCAACTTTGCCCGAATTCCCTGATATTCTAGTTGATGGATTCCAAATTTCCTGCTTGTTCCCTCTCTTTTCCAGGAATCTTCCAACCTTGATCCCTGGAAATTTATGCAACATTTTCAGGAAGTGTGCATCCCTACTTTTAAGTCACATCATGTAGGCTTGCATGTCATTAAAACAAAGATAACACTGCACACTGTTAACATTTTGACACATTTCATCAGGCATTCATTTATTAGTGACATTATCTCAACTTGCAAATGCCAGGGTTAGGACTTCATACAGGAACTACGTAACTAGGTGAAAATTAACAGATTCTACATCTGGGATTGAGCAGGCAATGTATAGCAGAGGCAGACAACCAAAAGGACAATTTCAAAACGTCTTTTAAGGCATGGTTGCAATTATGTGGCAATTAAGATCCAGACATTAATTCATATTCATAGTTTTTTTTATGTTACTGTATAAAAATACAAAAGAGTGACCCAGGAAGCAAGTGTCCATTTGCTTAAGTTATTTAATGAAGCTCAAAGTCAGCAATTTCCTCTCAATAGTTAAAGTAGTGCTCTGGACTAGAGCTCCACCAAGCTTCTAGAATTCCATCAGGGGGGTTAAAAATACACATCTGAAATAACTAAATACACCAATTAACCAAAATTGCTTCTGGTTGACAAGGTAAATTTGATTGCATCTTTGACAGTTTTTTTGAGTGGGGAAAGCTGCAGCAATGTTTCATTAGGTTAGCGCAAGTGACGCTGGTAAAAATGATTGGAAAACTGGGATATCCAGGTGTTGTGATGGTGCGAGTATAATGAGTGCGTAAAAGAGAGGCAAAAAGGAAAAAGAAACAAAACGAATGATTCAAATGTTTTTTTCTTTTAGTAAATTTAAGCAAGCGCACCAGCACAGTCACAAACAAACAATAATCCGTGAGGTGTGGTGGGTGAACAACAGAATATAAACACAACTAAACAGTGAGTGGAAACAGGTGCGTCCTCGGGATACGCTGCTGCCATCACTCTCCTGCCGGTGGTTAGTACACCGGCGTGGTGGAGCGCTGGAGAGGAAGGGAAGTCGCTGTGCCACACGGAGCAGACGTTAGAGTGGAGCAAAACAGGTTGCAAAAACCATTTAAAGATAATTCTGAAATCCTGATTAGTGTGTGATTTTTCAGTAAGGATGTTTTTTGGGAGATGCATTTGTAGTCATGGAAACGGTAAAGGATATCTTAGGAGAGATGGAATGGGCCAGTCACCATGAGTGGTATGTTGGGGATTTTATGCATGTCCTAAGAACAAAAGGAAAAGGCTCTGTAGCTCTACAGATTTCCACAATATAAGAAGCTTTGATTTTTTTACTCAAGCACAACAGGTGTATGTTTTTTATCTGGTGCTGAGCTTGGAATTGAAAGAGGGAGGAATCCCTTTCTGTTTTGTTGATATTTCAATCAATTGTCTACCAACCAATTCAAAGCTGGTATACATGTGATATGAAGTTTAACTATTTGTGCAAACGCTAATCCAGGAAAAAAGATTTGGCCAGATTTCATATGTAAGCAAAGGAAATATCTGTGTATAAGTGTTGGAAGGGGAATATTTTGTAAATGTGTTGTTAACTATGTTCCGGAGTTTCCTGAATTCCCTTTTAAGATAAAGGAGGTAAAAATAGTAAGGATTAGGGCTGTCCAGCAGGTATCTAAGGTGGAGGCAGTTGGAATATTTAAAAAACAAAAAGAAAATATGATGAAGAAAGTGTAGTGGATCTATAGCTGTCTGTAGATGTTGTTCAGTTGAGTGATGCTGGAACACCTTTTGAAAATCAGGTGGATTTTGTTGCAATTATAACGCAGGTGATTAATTGTACTGGTTTGCCCACCATTTTTATTTTGCATAAGTTTACTGACCATTAGAAAAAATAATTTAGGAATAGTGTAACGGTGGCGGAGGAGAGGAACCAGGCGCAGGCAGAATGCAGGTGATGTTGTTTTTTAATGGGAAAAAAAAACACAAAACCGAGTACAAACACACTTAAAGAAAGAAAAGGGGCTGACTTGAAACAGCAAACGGAAAGCACTCACCGGTTACTTGTGGACATACTACGGACAATAACAACACAACAATGACCGACAAATGTGGGGAGCAGAAGGGAAACATTTAAACACATACTAATGAAACGATTGGGGCCTGGTGTGAATGATTGCAGACATGTGACACGAAACAAGTCCGGGATGTGTTTGTGAGTGACGGGAACAGGGGATGCATGGCACGGTGTCGCTGAACCTCACCGTACCGTGACAAATAGGGAACTTCACTTCACATTGATCAGTTTACCCAACCATTTTTGACCACTAAACCATTGACAAGGACCACAAATTAACTACAAACCATAGTTTTGTATTTTTGGTGCAATATTTCCAGAGAACCAACATTTGTTTAGGGTCATATTGGGGTCATATGAATAATCATATGCTAAAATAGAGCAGAACCATGTTCCAGTGGTATAAAATGACTTTCTCATTCTGGAACAATCTTTAAAATCATAACTGCAGTAGCGATGTCAAACATTGAAAAGGTCACTGGCTGATGCTTGTGCCAGACCCAGCAAAAACTTTAGCAATAACTTGCCTCATTATTGAACTAAAGCTGTTGCCATGGACACCCTCAACAATATCATTAATTGATGAAAATGGATGTCCAAGAGCCAGTTTAACCTTAGAGAGTGCGTGTGTCTGTGTAAGTTTGAGCATGCAGGCCCATGCATGCCTCTGTCTGGCTTTTAGAACAGACGGCCATCACTCCTCTTACATTGGACACATGGGGCTTGTGTGGACAGGAGGAATGTACTTCAGTCAGCCATTACAAGTGCTTAGTCTTCACTAACCTTATTACCAGCACACAGGCAGAAAAAAATATAAATAGGAAAAAGCTTGGCCGTGAATTTGGCCAATATTTAGTCTCTTTCATACAGATGTAGATGGAGTGGTGCATTTTTACCCTGGTGGTGTATGGTTTGGTAGTTACGCTCAAATTCCTTTCCAAACGTTTCCAAATATTTTTCCATTTTATCTGATATACAGTGTGTGCCTTTAAGCTTCTGTTTCTCAAGTGTGCGAGCCATATGTAAAAGTTATACCGTCTAACTGAACTGGCTGCCAACATCAGTAGCTATTGTAACCTTACACTTTCAAAACATAGGGCAGCCTGTACGTGTATAGTGTGTTCAGGAGTTGCCCTGACAGCCAAATCATTCACACACACACACACACACACACACACACACACACACATGCACACACCCCACAAGGTCTCTGAACCATAAATAAAATAATCTAATCCTTCAACACAACTTCAGTGCTCTTTCTGACAGATGGTCTACCCCCTACAAGTTGAAAGTTCATTTCCTGTGTCCCCCATATATCGTCATCCCTTAGAGAACATTTAATTAGGATGAAAAGGATGATATCCCTCCATGAAGAACAAGAGGAGTAAAACCAAACAAACCCTTACTTTAATTCATCCCCAGCTCTCTTTTTTCCCTAAACACCTTCCTCAAAATAAATATGGATTGTGATGCCTTCAGCTGGAGGGTGAAAACCAGTGCGATAAGTGGAGAGAACAGAGGCATCTCTTATTTTCAGGTTCATCATCCTGTCTGGTGAGTGCCGTGTTCGTTGGCTCCGTTACTGTGATGGTAGCTTACAGTGAAATAAGTGGGTTTGTATAAGGAGCAAGATGGAGTCAAGAGTGCTCTTGCTGAGGAGACGGGTGAAAGGAAAGGGGTGGAGGGGTGAATATTTTTAGGGGAGTGTTAAATGGAAAAAACAGGACTGGTGTTGAAATCGTTTGTTTCTTTCCCTTTTCCATTCTTTCTGAACTAGTGTGTCTGTGTCATGCAGTGATCCATGGTGGGTAAACTGACCAGCAGACAGGGAGACATATAGACGGGTAGACAGATCAACACAGATGCATGTTAGTATGCCAAAGCGGCCATACTGTTGTATTTGTAGTTGACTGATGCCTTCAATGCAAATACAGACTTAGATAGAGGACTCACTTCTGTTCTGTGTCTTTATGGGATCTGTTTGAGGATGGGCAGCACCATTGATGATTTTGGCAATTGGCTGATTGAAAAAAGTTTAAAGCTAGCATTGAAGATTTACTGCCCCCTCCTGCGCTGTTGTCCTGAAACAAACCATGTGTCATGTATTTATTGTGGCCACTAGAGGGCAGTGACATAGCTTGTAGCATCATGGTCTGGTAATACATTTTCATCCACGATTGCTCTTTGTAATGCTTTTGCGTTCTTCCATATATCTTTAAGTTTTTATTAATTATCTGCACTTATATTTATAATGTGTAAGGTAAGTGGATTCTGTAAATTCTGCATATTTTGTCCTCCATGGCCATTACACTTTAACCCAGGTACACACACAATGTTTTTGTTAGAAGTTCTGTTCGGGAAAGCTGGAAAATGTACATAACTTTACTAACACAGAGTTGTATATGAAATAGGTCTAGGAGTACAAACAGGATATGTACAGCACTTATAAACAACATTGCAGGAGACTTAAGCAAAGTATTGTACTTAAAGCTGCGCTAGGATTGTCTGGAGACTGGGATTGCTGTGCATTGTGGGATTGTTGACGTGCTGTACACTGCTTGCTGTTACCTGGCTACCTTTGACTTACCTGTCAAACTTTTTCGAATTTTCTCTACATAAACTAATTGGTTAAATTCTACTTTAAGAGTTTACCAACGCAATACTTTTATCTGTTGACTTTTTACCCAACTTTTCTACACTGGGACTCTATTTGGACATAATTAACGGAACTACTCACCACTCCCTGAACGCCCGAAGCTAAGTACCATTATTATGTCTTATCACTGTAATTGTTGTAGCTACAACACGGAGGAGAACTATCGTCTTCAGGTAAAGATAGCAGAGTTAGAGGCTCGGCTTCAGACGCAAATGTCAGGCAAGGATTATGTTAGTGTAGAACTGGAAAAAACTGCGTCTGTGCCACCAGGAAGAAAGGACAGTGTTGTTGGCCCTCCGGCACAGCTCCTGCAGCTGGGCAAGAACTTTCTCTTGGTTACTGGGAAGAAATGCCGTCGACGAGTTAAACCTGGGTCGCTGCTAGAGCCGACTGAGATTTTCAACAGGTTTTCCCCACTGGAGTCGGAGTCCAGACCCGAGCCGTCTTTGGAGGGGAATGATCGGCAGGCATTTTCTACCGGTTGCCCGGAAAAACTGAAAATTTTAGTCTTCGGCGATTCCATTACCCGCAGTATTAGACTAAAGAATCGGCCGGCGATTGTACACTTTACCGGGGGGCAGAGCCACCGACGTAGCCGCAAATCTGGGGTTGGTGCTAGTGAAGTCTAAACTGGCAAATACAGAGAGTACAGAGATATTGTTATTCACGTTGGCACCCACGATGTTAGGATGAAACAGTCAGAGGTTACGAAGCAGAACATAGCATCAGCGTGTAAACTAGCTAGAAAGATGTGTCGGCATCGAGTAATTGTCTCTGGCCCCCTCCCAGCTAGGGGTAGTGACAAGCCCTACAGTAGACTTGCGCAACTCAATCGCTGTCTGAAAACAGAGTTCTGCCCGTCGCAGGAGGTAGAGTTTGTAGATAACTGGCTCTCTTTCTGGGACTCTCCCAGAAATAGGCCCAGGCCTGATCTGCTGAAGATCAACGGACTCCATCCTAGCTGGAGTGGTGCTCTTCTTTTATCTAGGAACATTGACAGGAGTCTCACTCCTATAGCCTCACCATGAGATAGGGTACAGCTCAGGCCGCAGGCTGTTAGCCAGCCTGCTAGTATAATGGAGTCTGTTGATAGCATAGCCAGAGTAGGTAGTTCAGTTTTACCTATTGCCACTGTGATTCGTTCCAGGCTGAGAAAAGTTAAACAAGGTAGTGCTAACAATAGCAACCTTATTAAGATAAACCCTTCCTCCACCTCGGTCACAAATAAAAATGACTATCACCTCGCATCTCAAAATGGGACTCCTAAATGTTAGATCCCTTGCTCCAAAGGCAGTTGCAGTAAATGAATCTCTGATCATAAACTAGATGTTATTGGCTTGTGTGAAACAGGCTAAAGCCTGATGAATTTACTGCCCTAAATGAGGCCTGTCCTCCTGGCTATACTATTGATCATATCCCCTGTGCATCCCGAAAAAGACGGGGTGTTGCTAATATTTATGACAGGAAATATTAATGTACTCTTAAACACATCACTGGTTTTCATTCTTTTGAAGTTTTACTCATGAAAGTTAACCAGGCTGATAAATCGTTTTACATAGCTACTATTTACAGGCTCCCTCGGGCAATACACAATGTTCCTCAATGAGTTTCCAGAATTCTTGTCTAACCTTGTAGTCATGGCAGATAGTATTCTAATTTTTGGCGATTTCAGTATTCATATGGAAAAGTCCAATAACCCTCTTCAAAAAGCCTTTGAAGCCATAATTGACTCAATGGGTTTCATCCAACATGTCTCAGGTCCAACACACTGCCACAATCATACCTTAGATTTAGTCCTGTCACGAAAAATAGATATTGTAGATCTAATAATTTCCCCCCAAAATCCTGGATTATCAGATCACTGTCTTATTACATTTACCGTTAAAACAAGAAATCCACTTGCTCCGCAAACAATTAGTTTCAAAAGCCGTACTATAAATTCTGGGACTACAAATAGATTTCTTGATATACTTACAAGCTCGCTCATCAACGACAGAGTAAATAATTCCACAAACGATCAAATCGAGGATCTAAACTCAACACTGCGAAATACTTTAGATCCGGTTGCACCACTAAAAACAAAAGAAATACACAACAAGTAACTTGCTCCCTGGTACACAGACAAGCAAGCCTCCAGAAAACTGGAGCGAAAGTGGCGCTCCACAAAGTTGGAAGTATTCAGACTAGCCTGGATAGACAGTACACTACAATACCGAAAAGCACTCACATCTGCTCGATCAGCTTATTTCTCCAACCTGATTGTGGTGAACAAAAACAATCCAAAATTTCTCTTTGATACAGTTGCAAAGTTAACAAAAAAGCAACGCTCAACAAGTGAAGTGGGTCTTCACTTTAGCTGTAATGAATACATGAACTACTTTGATGAAAAGATCAGCATTAGAAAACAAATAACTGACTCCTCCTTCAATGGTTATAGTCCCCAAAATCTCAGTGGTCCTGAGAATGTCCTGAACCTCCCTGACCAGGTGTCAATGGGGACACTTGAATTTTTTGATCCTGTATCGCTCGACACATTCACTAAATTTGTAATGAGTTCTAAACCCACAAATTGCCAGCTAGACCCGATTCCAACAAAATTACTTAAGGAGCTATTTCCTGTGCTAGGTCAGCCAATGTTGAACATAATAAACTGCTCCCTTTCCTCCGGATATGTACCAAACTCACTAAAAATAGCGGAAATTAAGCCGCTTCTAAAAAAATCGAATCTGGATCCAGACATATTAAACAATTATAGGCCAATATCGAACCTCCCGTTCCTATAAAAAATCTTAGAAAAATGTGTTTCCCAACAACGGAATGCCTTCCTGAAGACAAATAACATTTATGAAATGCTCCAGTCCGGTTTCAGACCCCATCATAGTACTGAGACTGGACTCGTGAAGGTATCAAATGACCTTCTAATGGTCTCAGACAAAGGTTCCGCATCCGTCCTGTTGCTTCTTGATCTTAGTGCTGCTTTTGACACTATTGATCACTCCCTTCTCTTAGAGAGACTGGAAACCCATATTGGGCTACGTGGACATGTTCCAGCCTGGTTTAAATCTTATTTATCTGAAAGATATCAGTTCGTATGTGTGGATGGCATTTCCTCTGACAAATCAAAGGTATGTTTCGGTGTTCCTCAAGGCTCGGTTCTGGGCCCATTATTGTTCTTGCTATATATGCTGCCTCTGGGTGATGTAATCCGGAATCACAATGTCAATTTTCACTGTTATGCTGATGACACATAGTTATATATTTCAATGAAGCATGGAGAAGCCCCAAAATTAGCTACTTTCGAAGCATGCATTTCAGATATTAGGAAGTGGATGACAGAGAACTTCTTGCTTTTAAACTCAAGAAAAACAGAAATGCTCGTTTTAGGACCCAAGAAACAAAGAGCTTTGTTGGCAGATCTCACTGTGAACCTCGACGGCTGCATGGTCGTATCCCAAAAAACTGTAAGAAACCTCGGCGTTACCCTTGACCCTGACCTTTATTTCGATAAACATATAAAGCATGTCTCAAGAGTTGCTTATTTTCATCTTCGAAACATTGCAAAAATCAGAAACTTTCTATCAAAAACTGATGCAGAAAAACTAATCCATGCTTTTGTTACTTCTAGATTAGATAACTGCAATGCTCTTCTTTCCGGTTACCCTGATAAATCAATAAATAAACTTCAATTAGTGCTGCACACGGCTGCTAGAATTCTAAGTAGAACAAAAAATTGTGAATGCATTACTCCAGTACTAGCCTCTTTACACTGGCTGCCTGTTAGGGTTAGGGCTGATTTTAAGGTTTTATTGTTAACCTATAAATCAATGCATGCACTTGCTCCTGCTTACCTCGCTGAAATGATCCAGCCATACATACCTACACGTAACCTTAGATCGCAAGATGCAGGCCTTTTAATTGTACCTAGAATTTCTAAACAAACAGCCGGAGGCAGGGCCTTCTCTCACAGAGCTCCATTACTGTGGAAATGATTTGCCAATTAAGGTTAGAAATGCAAACTCAGTGCAAACTTTGAAGTGTCTACTAAAGACTCATCTCTACAGCATGGTCTATGATCAAGCGTAGTCTGGCCCAGGGGCGTGAAGGTGACAAGAAAGGCTTAATACTATCCACTCTTGCTGTCTTGCCAAGTGGGCTCTCATCGCCACTGGGATGCCCTCCCTCCAATGCCATTCGGGGGTGGAGTCACTGGCATGTACTCTGCTGGCAATACTCGGCCCTCATTCAGGGTAGTTGCGGTTGGTGGGGGTCCCTTTGGTTGATGCTTGGAAATGTGAGTGGATTAATTGCCTGCCTGTTGGGCCCTGTCCGGGGCCTCCCCCGGATAGGGCCACAGTGTCACTGGACCCCTCCGTCTCAGCCCCAAGTTCTTACGCTGTTATATTATTGTGCTGGGGGAATAGGGTCAGTTCTCCTTCTCCACTATAAATCCTTGTAGATCTAAGGAATGCATTTTCTAAATTTTCCCTGTCTCCTGCTGTTTTAAACTTAGGAGGACATGAGGTCTTGGCCCACACCTGAGGAGTACCCGGCTTGAAAGACCAGTTGCTGTCCCTGTCAAAAGTCCTCCTGGTTGTGTTGCAGATCAAGATGATACCTGACGATTTCAGCTGCCACTGTGCTGACACCCCCCTCCTCCCCGTGTCGTCCCTGTCCTTGTCCATCTAGTCATTGCGACCTGGACTAGGTTTAAATAGACTCTGGACTCAGCCCACATGCTTTTATTAACTATTAAAATTTGTACTCTTAATATGTTCACCCGGCACAGAAGAGGACTGGTTACCCCTCTGAGCCTGGTTCCTCTCTAGGTTTCTTCCTAAATTTTGTCTTCTTAGGGAGTTTTTCCTAGACACTGAAATTCAACACTACTGTTGTTTGCTCCTTGGGGTTTAATGCCGGGTGTTTTGTAAAAGCATTTTGTGACAACTGCTGATGTAAAAAGGGCTTTATAAATACATTTGATTGATTGATTGACAGAAATGCAGCTACGCTTATACTGACGGTGCTTGTCCTGCCAAGTCCATGCCTGCTGTTGGCCAAATGCAGGAAGTTAAATACTAAAATTACCTGTGCTTACAATCTTGAGCCAGTAGTCATAGTACAGCACTAGTCTTCAAGTTAACATTATCTGACGGCGTCAACGTGCATTCCCTCACATGGATATGTTTGACGACTTTGAGCTTCACTTGTCTGTGGTTTGCCTTACATTTCTAAGATTTCACTGACGATGCTTGTCCCGTCATTTCCATGCCTGCTGTTGGACAAATGCAACAAATATAG
Organism: Esox masquinongy; assembly: GCA_016801175.1. Classification (NCBI taxonomy): domain Eukaryota; kingdom Metazoa; phylum Chordata; class Actinopteri; order Esociformes; family Esocidae; genus Esox; species Esox masquinongy. Next base: position 23,930 of record JACXGI010007665.1, read on the forward strand.
TACTTAAATTACCTGTGATTACAATCTTCAGCCCGTTGTCCTAGTACAGCACTAGTCTTCAAGTTAACATTTTCTGATGGCGTCAACGTGCATAGCCTATGGATGTGTTTGGCGACTTTGAACTTGACTTGTCTATGTTTTACCTTACATTTCTTAGAAGGTCCTACAATTTGAGTGCATCCACGGTTTTACTGATGATTCTTTTCCTGTGAGCCCCATGCCAGCTGTTGTCCAAATGCAACAAGATAAGTAATAAAATTACTTGTGTTTACTGTCTTGAGACAGTTGTCATTGTACGGCACAAGTCTACGCGGTAACGTTCTGACGGCCTCAATATTCGTTGCCTCATGAATGTTTGACGACTTTGAGCTTGACTTATCTATGTTTTGTCTTACATTTCTTTAGTGGTTTTACATTGGAAGTGCAGCTACGCTTATACTGACGATGATTGTCCTTTAAACACCATTCCAGCTGTCTGCTATATGCAACACGTTAAGTACTTTATTACCCCGGTTAACAATCGTGAGCATGTTCTCATAGTACAGCACTATTCTACATGTTAACATTATCTGACAGCTTCAACGCGCATTCCTTCATATGGAAATTTATAACTTCTTTGAGCATGAGCTGTCTATGTTTTGCCTTACATTTGTTTTGTTTGAGGTTCTACATTGGAAATGCAGCTAGGTTTATACTGACGATGCTTGTCCTGTAAACTCCATGCCTGCTGTTGGCCAAATGCAACCAGTTAAGTACTAATATTTCCTGTGTTTACAATCTTGATCCAGTAGTCATTGTACAGCACTAGTCTTCAAGTTAACATTATCTGATGGCGTTAACGTGCATTGCCTCATGCACGTTAATGCCATCAGCTTGACTTGTCTATGTTTTGTCCTACATTTCTTTGATGGTTCTACATTGGAAGTGCAGCTACACTTTACCATTTAAATGTGACTTTACTAATTATTTTCTTGCAAGTTCACTTGTAGAATTAAGGATTTAAGAGAAAAGAAAGATGCAACTTTTCACCATGCCAACACGCGCTTTGGGCAATTGGTTCTTGCTAAACCAAAAGCCGCGTTGACATCAATCACAAACGTATGAATTGATTATAGATGTGTGTTAGAAATCAAGCCACAGAAAGCACTTATCTGTTGGGTGTCCTACAGTCCCCACTGCTTCTCCCCGAAAAAAGAGGCCCACCTGGAAGTTTTTTTCTCGTGTATGCCAGATCGTAAGCGCTCCAATGCAGGCTATTATTTAGATGCGTTGAAAGCGAGAAGCTGACAAATGAAATGGATAGGCTTAACAAATACGAGTTTGTCAGTTGTTGAGGACAATTAAAGGTTAACATTAGAAGGCATACTTTAACATGTGGATATCCAAAAGTGCCTGGCTCACATTTCGATAGTTGCCCAATATGCCAATCTCCTAAAATGTTGTGTTGTTTCCAAATGTAGATACAAATACAATCTATTAGCTTGTGGTGGAAATACGCATTAAAACTAGTCCATTTCGTAATAACACCTGATAAAAAGAAAATATGTGGTAAATTATCATTAGTTTTCAGTTAATACTCTATAACATACCTTCACGCCGTCATCGTGTTGTAGCATATTCTTTCCCATACCTTGTGTACTATACCCTTACTTACCATGTAATTTCCTAGTAAGTCCATCATCTTAAACTAGTTCTTATACGGTACCAACAACACTTACAATGTATCTACTAGGAAAGAGGGCTGTAATTTGAAGCGGTGTTTGTTCCCACGTAGTTGCAGTGTAGTTACAAGGACAGAGAGCTGTAATTTGAAGCAGTGTCTGTTCCCACAGAGTTACTGTGTAGTTACAAGGAAAGAGGGCTATAATTTGAAGCGGTGTCTGTACCCACATAGATACACAGTAGTTAAACCTACCAAGCCAGTACGTTTGGAGTAGTCAAATGAAGCAGAGTCTGATTCACAGTAGTTAAAACATGTAACACCTCCAACAAATTAATGACAATTTAAAAGGAACAGGGTATGTTCAAAATAAGGGAATTAAAGGGGGGGTGAAAAAAGGTTTGGCCCTTATCATGTAGACGGCTATGCAGTCATCGACGGTGTCAAGACAGTTTTTGAGTAAAACGGATGTTTGTTTCACTGATGTACATCCTGCTTTTTGCCACAGGAAACCCAAAAATAGCCTTGGGTTAAAACACATTTCCTGTGCAAATATTTTGCAGAGAAACAGTTTTGCAGTTTTGCGGTCCAGGAGAACTTTGGGTAAATCTCGGTACGCCTCGTCAGAATCTGTAATTAAACATTTAAAGCGAGAATGGGACATAAAATGCTTTTTTTATTTTACAGAACGAATAATAATATTCTTACCATAAGCACCTGCTACGCTTTTTTGCTCCTCTGGAGCATCTCAGTACGCCTCGTCAGAATCTGTAATTACAATTTTTTAAAACGATAAATGAAGCATACATAAAATAATGATTTACTTTTTATAGAATTCTTACCGTAAGTAGCAACTTCTTGCAGATATCCTGGATCAGACCAAGAGCTTGGTGAATAACTTTGATGCACTTGCGCTGAAATCTGTATCTGATTATTTAATAACTTCGGAGAAGAAGGAATAGTTGGAGCGTAGAGTTCTTGTGAATTGTCATGAAAATTGGGATTTGTACAGAAGGGGAGTAGCTCGTCATTTCCATCTTCACCATTAAATTCCTCTATACGCCTGGAAACAACTTTATGTGAGAGCAGGTTCCATGGTCTATACAACGATCTTGATTCCGGTGGCGGAGTGTCAGCTATAAAAACAACATTACAGTTTTAAAAACAATTAATTATATTGAAATTAAATCAATAAATGAATTAAATCTCACCTATAACATATTCTGATGGAGAGGAACCGCCCAGAGCTTCGACCTCTTCTTCAGGCCTTGATTCCGTTAGGTCGATGACTTCCGATAGAAACTGATCAAACGACATGTCGAAAATCCTAAGAGTTTAGAAACTCATTTAAGGGGCTTTCATCATCATCTTAGTTAAATATAATGTTACATCAGCATCATATCTTACCTTTTAACGTGTTGAGAGAGCAAAATCCTTTTTGAATTGGTGAGAGTTTTTTCTTGAGAGACGTTTTCTTGAGTTCTTCAACGAATGACTGAACGGTAAAGAGAGAATAATGAAACTCTATGACTGTTTTTTTGGGGACTGGTTTACAAACCTATTTTATTGCTTTTTGACATTGGGTCATTAGGGTCAAGAGATGTCCGGTCAGTTTTGAAAGAGATGTGCACAGGTGTCAAGCTTTTCATTTTAAATATCCCAACGTTTTAAATTAACTAATCTGTTATTCAAATGGCCCCAGCGTTTTAAATTCTCTCTTTGCCTAAAAAAGTTATAATATTGTAAAGCATGAGAGAAATAACGGTACAGTCGTCCTCGAGGAAGCTAAATATCTCTATAAAATTCACTTTGTTTGCTATGTCACCATAAACGGGACAGTCAACTATATCCGTGGCATTAGTAGTTTTGTAAATCGTACAACCATATATTGAGATCCTAACTTTAGTATCCTGACTTTCAGATGCCACTCTTATAGCTCCCAACACTTTTGCGTTTACTTCAAACTCTGTAGCAAAGTCTGGACCTCTATTGACTATGCTAAACACATTTTTACACATATTATACCACTCGCATAAACCAATCAAGGGTTTAAATGCACTCTGTTCTAAAGTGCTACCGCCTTCAGAATCTGTATGTATGGGTTCTTTCTTAGTAGAATAGATCTGTAACAGTGAATTGATTGGATCGTAAATATATTTTAAGTTATTATCACTAGTTTTGATCTTGCGCTCTAAATTCTCTGGCAGTCTATGAATGAGCCTTTCAACGTCTGAATCTGTATACCCTGGTAATTTCGGGCAGAATGCATTGTTAGTTCTAGTTGACATATTTTAGATCCGTTCAAATACAGAACCTTTTCCAAGTAACAAGTATTACTGATCAAAGAGGTTGTAACACTCCTCCGGGGAGGAGCTATATCCAGACCCATCCCTTTATTTGCGATCTCAGGAACTTCCACTGATCACTACACATGACACAGGATACCCTCTGTTGAGGTTCACGCCACAGGTGTCATTTGTATATTCAGCTCCCATGGCTAAAATGTACAACTTCACTTTAGAAGCCGGATAATCAAACGCAAAGCCGACCGTTTTTTCATCCGCCATGTCATGCTGATCCGTCAAATGCTTAAACGGAGGTATTTGAGTTCTATACACATTAAGAAAACGCTTCTTTGGCGCATCGCATATTTCTGGAACGCATCTTTTTTTTCCTTTCCTCCGTTCTGCGGCCTAATTCGTAAGTCTGGGTTGTCACGAGTGTATCACTAAGCACAGACGCCATCTTGAGACTTATGCAGAGTAAAAAAACGATTTCAACTACAAACCAGGAGAAGTCTAGCTCTTATTTATTGGTAACTCTCAGAGAATGAACCAAAGGTAAACAGCTGCTCAACCCCCATCCTTGCATCTCAAGAAACCCTACACCCTCTTTTCCCAGAGAAGGAAGCCCCCGAAAAACAACTGTTTCTTCGGTTTCCACATGAACATACATACATACATTTTTACTCATAACCCTTTTTGACCTACCCCTCTCATACCACAGAATCATCTGCTCTAACCCTCCCTCTCTAACCAGAAAAACACAACTGTTAACAACCCGGACATAAATTAACAACTATTAAAAAAATCTTTTTTCATAATCCTTTTGACCTAACCCCTCCTCCCTCTGTAACTGGACATGTACACACACCCCCGGAAAAACACAACAGTTAACAACCCGGACATAAATTAACAACCATTAAAAAATCTTTTTTCATAATTCTTTTGACCTAACCCCTCTCATCTCACAGAATCACCTGCTCTACCCCTCCCTCTCTAACTGGACGTGTACCCCCCGCAAAAACAAATGCTACCATCCGGTCATAAATCAAAAAATTATTTTCATATTCTCACACATATGCAGCTGTCAAAAGGTCAAAGGTCAAAGCAATAAATCAATTCTGACAACCGACGAATCCTATTCTCTTCTCATCTCCAGTCCTGCAGTATCCCTGGCAATACATATCAAATATGTAGCCCAGGAAAATACAACTTAAGTATTAAATGGCTTAATTAGCAGTTCACAAGAATCAGTTGTTCTAAAATGGTAATGCCAATATTCCAAGTCGGAATCTTCTTCAGTATTCAAACAGAAATGGTGTATGCCTTTGTAAAATACAAATTAGCTTTACGTTAACTGCCTTGAATGGGTATTTAGAGAAATCTTTCACATATCCAATTGTTGAACTCTAAAACATTCAATATTATATTTTTGTTGTGTGTGTTTGGCCAGAACTTTTATTCACTCATTTTATTTTGGATTTAATGTTGGGTGAGCAAGAAAATTATTTAATAAAATAGCATTTGAACACCTTCTGAAATATACTAAAAAACCCTATTACAACCTCTTGCGAAGACATGTTAGCCTTTCGGGATTATGGTTCTGAAAGAACATTCACGAGTACCATAATTTGAAATGGTCTACATTTTAGTCATTCTCCTCGTCCTGTTTCCCCAAGTGAATCCCAACCACAATGTTTGCGTTGTTGGCACAGTGCTCAACCAATTGACATACTCAAGACTAAGGAGTCCTTGTCAGAGTAACCCAATACATTACCACTGGTACCAGGAGTTTGATAGCACCATTGGGTTTCAGGCATAGGTCATTTTTAAGATGCCATTATTATTAATTGATGTGTTACCTGAACTGTGTAATAAGACAGTAAAAAAACATTTTCTTAAGAAAATACATTTTTTCAGTTCTGTAGTCATAATTATTGTACCCTGTTTAAGTTTCAGGCTGACTAACGCAACTCCACTTTCACACAACTCCACTTAGAGTGAAGGTTCCAACTAAACTGTTCTTTTATGTACAGTATATTGTAGCCTTTCGTATATTTTAACTGCCTAGTAACCCATAAAACAGCAGAATGCCACCATACATGTTACAATTTAAACACATGCTTACATATCATTTGTTCAATAGCTGAGGCAGTGTAACAAAATAACGAGGTGTTTACCGTCCTTAATTTGGGTTGCGTAATGTTCTGTGGAACTGGCACAATACCGAAAGCAAAATGAAAGACCTTTTTCGCAAGTACAATTGAATGTATATTGGAATTAAGTACTACTGTAAAAATATTTTCATGGACAAATGTTACAAAACTTGCAGGTACATTTTGACAACCCTAGTCACTAGCTAGCGTCGTAGCAAGCTTCAGTAGCATGCTTGCTAGAGTGTGTGCTAGCGCGCATTTATTTGTAACATTTTGACCGAGTAAAAATTGGAATGCTCAGTTTAACATGAACTGGTTGTTTTAACAACAATTTGGGTTCACTACCTACCCTCGTAAACGAAGAACGCCGTCAGGCGTGCAGTATACAAATATGTAGTCCTTCTCTTTCTATTACATCTCACAACCAATGTAGAGTTGCATACCGCCACCTACTGTATGCGTTGGGCGCAACATTTTTATAGAAATATCATACATCCTAATTTTAAACAATGTTTATCAATATAAAAAATATAAAAATTATTAATATAACAGGCGATAGAATTAGGATTTAGGGCATTTCTATAAAAAGAAATCAGGGACATTGTGTTACACGCATACAGTAGGTGGTGGTATGCAACAGTTTTGCGGTTTGCTAGTGTCCTTTTCACTAATGGTAGTATGAGGCGGTATCTGCAGCCCATTCAGGTTTCACAGGCAGTCCAGCTCCTCCAGGATGGCACATCCATATGTGCCTTTGCTGTGTCTCCCAGTACAGTCTCAAGAGCATGGAGGAGATATCAGGCTGTTACACGAGGGGAGCTGGACTGGGCCGTAGAAGGACAACAACCTAGCAGCAGGACCAGAATCTGCTCCTTTGTGCGAGAAGGTACAGGAGGAGCACTGCCAGAGCCATACAAAATGACCTACAGCAGGCTGATGGTGTGCATGTTTCTGACCAGACTGTCAGAAATGGACTCCCTGAGGGTGGCATGAGGGCCCGAGGTCCTCTAGTGGGACCTGTGCTCACAGCCCAGCAGCTCGATTGGCATTTGCCAGAGAACACCAGAATTGGCAGTCCGTCATTGGCGCCCGTCATTGTTCTCTTCACAGATGAGCAGGTTCACACTGAGCATGTGACAGACGTGAAAGTGTCTGGAGATGCCGTGATGAACGTTAAGCTGCCTGTAACATCATCCAGCATGACCGGTTTGGTGGGTCAGTGATGGTCTGGTGAGGCATATGGTCTTGGAGGGTCGCACAGACCTCCATGTGCTAGCCAACGGTACCCTGACTGCTGTTAGGTACCGGGATGAAATCCTCAGACCCATCTTCAAACCTCACACTGGTGCAGTGGGCCTTGGGTTCCTCCTGGTCCAGGACAATGCCCAGCCTCATGTGGCCAGAGTGTGTAGGCAGTTCCTGGATGTAGAAGGCATTGATGACATTGACTGGCTCTGACATAGCCCCAGACCTGAATTCAGTTGTGAACCTCTGGGATGTTATGTATCGGTGCATCTGATGCCGCCAAGTAGCACCACAGACTGTCCAGGAGCTCACTGATGCCCTGATCCAGGTCTGGGAGGAGATCCCCCAGATCCCCCATGCCCAGACGTTGTCAGGAGCGCATACAGGCACGTGAGGGCCATACACACTCTTGAGTCACATTATGAGTTGCCATGATGAAATTCACGCAAGTTGGAACAGCCTGTTATTTCAATTGTTTACTTTGATTTTTGGTGTGAGTTTGAATCCAGCCCTCAATCGTTTGGTGATTTTAGTTTCCATTGACCATTGTTATGTAATTTTGTTCTCAACGAATTACACAATGTTCAGTAAAGATTTTGATCTTTAATATCTTTCCTTCCTCGAGACCCGATGTGTTAAGTTTTCCCTTAATTTTTTGGAGCAGTGTATTTTTCAATCTTTAATTCATTATTAATGTATGCTGCCTTCAGTCAGTTAATAACTAGAAAAATATAAAACAATTTTTCTTCTGGGCTATAATCAACTTTTCAGGACAAGGAAAGTACTAAGCTTATCGGTAAGAGCAGCACCAGACAATTACAGATTTTTCTGATATTTATTCAATAACATGTAAAGTTTTATTTAAAACATTATTTGTACACACTGGTGTCATCATAACGGGGTGTGTAAAATAAGATTTCACAAAAATTTGAGCAGACAATGGTGAATTATAAAAAATTTAATGCTCACAGTTGTTTTTGTTACTGAACATGTTATTGTCAGTGACAAGTCCAGTAATTGTATACTAAACAACACGCTTTACTGAAATTCTCTATACAGGGCACAATCTCTTTTGAGAGGGAAGACCTTGGGACTCCCCCTCTATACCAAGCTTGATAGAGGCTGTGTGGTTACATAGAATTTCAAATGGCGTACATGGACAGCACACCGGACCTGCAAAACAACCTTTTGGATATACAGATGAACTCCAAATTGCTTACAATTTATATATATTTATTTATTTATTTATTTTAATGTTTAAAATCAGAAGGTTCAGATAGCAGTGGATGTACAGTAGGTTTTTGTAATAGTATTTGTCATTATTTCTCTGTCCAAATGGTGCAGATATCTAGAATTTGTTTTGATTAATTTCCATCTTAGGTTTATTTTATTTTGAACATACCCTCTCACTTTGAATTGTCATTAATTATTTGGAGGTGTTACATGTTTTACCTACTGTGTGTCAGACTCTGCTTCATTTGACTCCACCAAACGTACTTGTTTGGTAGGTTTAACTATGTGGGAACAGACACCACTTCAAATTACAGCCCTCTTCCCTTGTAACTACATTGTAAATATGTGGGTACAGATACCGATTTAAATTACAGCCCTCTTTCCTTGTAACTACAGTGTAACTACATGGGAACAGTCACCTTTTCAAATGACTGCCCTCTTGTAACTACATTGTAACTATGTGGGAACAGACACCGCTTCAAATTACAACCCTCTTTCCTTGTAACTACATGGGAACCGACACTGCTTCAAATTACAGCCCTCTTTCCTTGTAACTACACTGTAACTATGTGGGAACAGACACCGCTTCAAATTACAGCCCTCGTTCCTTGTAACTGCAGTGTATTTATGTGGGAACAGACACCACTTCAAATTACAGCCCTCTTTCCTTGTTACTACACTGTACCTACTTGGGAACAGACTTACTGCTTCATATTACAGCCCTCTTTCCTTGTAACTACACTACCTATGTGGGAACAGACACTGCTTCAAATTACAGCCCTCTTTCCTTGTAACTACACTCTACCTATGTGGGAACAGACACTGCTTCAAATTACAGCCCTCTTTCCTTGTAAATACACTGTAACTACTTGGGAACAGACTTACTGCTTCAAATTACAGCCCTCTTTCCTTGTAACTACAGTGTAACTATGTGTGAGCAGATACTGCTTCAAATTACAGCCCTCTTTCCTTGTAACTACAGTGTATTTACGTGGGAACGGAATGCTTCAAATTACAGCCATTTTTCCTTGTAACTACACTGAAACTACTTGGGAACAGACACCAATTAAAATTACAGCCCTCTTTCGTTGTAACTATATTTATGTGGGTACAGACACCGCTTCAAATTACAACCCTCTTTCCTAGTACTTACACTTTAGTGTTGTTGGTACCGTATAAGAACTAGTTTAAGATGATGGACTTACTAGGAACTTACATGGTAAGTAAAGGTAAAGTACACAGGTAAGTGCTTGTGGCTTGATTTCTAATACACATCTATAATCAATATATTTGTGATTGATGTCAACGCAGCTTTTGGTTTGGCAAGAACCAATTGCCCAAAGCATGTGTTCGAATGGTGAAAAGTTGCACAATGCGGAGTAATGCACATCATCTTTTCTCTTAAATCTTTATTTCTGCGAGTGATCTTGCAATAAAATAACTAGTAAAGTCACATTTAAATGGCAAATTCATAGGCACAAATAAAAATGAAAATTATATACTTTCAAAATTGCTTTTTTATCACCTGTCTGTTTATTAAGCAGTTCTGGAGTTTTATCATTCTACTTTCATAAGTACACGAAACACCTGCATTATTCTTACATAACTACCCATTCTTACCACGTACTTAGATTCTTGTTACTATCTAGTGATGTGGGAACTACCCTGTAAGTAAAGGGCTGTAATTTGAAGGGTTACCCAAGGTTCTACATTCGAAGTGCAGCTATGCTTTTACTGACGATGCTTGTCCTGTAGCCTCCATGCCTGCTGTTGGCCAAATGCAACAAGTTAAGTACTTATATTACCTGTGTTTAAATTTTGAGCCAGTTGTCATAGTACAGCACTAGTCTTCAAGTTTACAATATCTAACGGCGTCAACGTGCATTCCCTCATATGGATGTGTTTAACGACTTTGAGCTTGACTTGTCTATGTTTTGTCTTACATTTCTTTGGTGGTTCTACATACGAAGTGCAGCTATGCTTATACTGACGATGCTTGTCCTTTAATGGTCATAATGACATTTACTCTTTTTTGAATAGACTGCCAGTGTGACAAATGGAACCTCCACTGCTTCTGGTTTGTATTTCTCAGCCAAAACTCGGGTTTCTTGAAGACAGCAGAAAACATAATTGAAAACAAGAAACCAGGCAAGCCTAGTTCAGCCGGCCCGCAATAAAAAGCTTTGGTCGATATTGCCCTTCCGACATTTGAACCCGAATCACCCTCATGAAAGGCTGTGTCTTTATCCACTACGCCACCAAGTTATATTTCTGGATAGTGTCTGTATAGCCTCTTAACATTATGTAATTCTGCATTAATATCACATCAAGTTTGAATATTTATTTAAACACCATTAACCATTATGTTAAACTAAGAAACATTTCTTAAGTTTCCGTCCACCACAAATAGCATCTATGAACTGTATGGTTTTTGCCACTGGCCATTTTAACAGCTTATTAGCCATTCGTGAATGACATTGATAGAATTACTACTGTATCAATATAGGTGACGATAACTGACTTTTTCTTCAAGTGAAAAGACGAATCGTGTAGTCAGCAAAGTGTTTGTCTATCCAGAACAAATCCTAAGATATAATTCGAAAATCCACCAGACATAGTAGCAATATAACAGTAAACAGTTTCATTTTAGGCTCATAACGTAGCTACGGAAGGTTTTGGCCAGCAAAGTTTTTGTCTGTCCTGAACAAATCCTCTTTTGCCACTGGCTGATTTAACAGCTAATTAGCCATTCATGAATGACACTGATACAGTATCTATCAATATAGATAGCTACTGAATGTTGTAGCCAGCTAAGTTTTTGTCTATCCTGACCCAAAATGTCATGATTCAGGTGTTGTGTGGGGTAGGAACCAGGCGCAGGCATTTCTCACATTCGTGTTTTTTTTTAATGAAAACAAAACCAAAACCAAACAACGAACGGAAACGATAATGCTAAACTGAATGAAAATAAAATGCGCAACATGTGGTTAGCTGAGACTAACCAGGGCGGCGGAGCCGTCCGGACAGGCCGGGGAGGCGGAGCCGGCGGAGGGTCAGGAGCCGGCAGAGGGCCAGGAGCCGGGAGAGCCGGTGGAGGGCCAGGAGCCGGGAGAGCCGGTGGAGGGCCAGGAGCCGGGAGAGCCGGCGGAGGGTGAGGTGCCAGCGGAGGGACAGGAGCCGGCGGAGGGACAGCAGCCGCCGGAGGATCAGGAGCCGGGAGAGCCGGCAGAGGGTCAGGAGCCGGGAGAGCCGGCAGAGGGTCAGGAGCCGGGAGAGCCGGCGGAGGGTCAGGAGCCGGGAGAGCCGGCGGAGGGTCAGGAGCCGGGAGAGCCGGCGGAGGGCCAGGAGAGGGCGCCGTGGCCGCCGGAACAGGAGAGGGCGTCGGAGCGGCCGGGACAGGAGAGGGCAAAGGAGCGGCCGGGACAGGACGCCGGGGCGGCCGGGACAGGAGAGGGCGCCGGTGCGGCCAGAACAGGAGAGGGTACCGCGGGACGAGGCGGCAGCTCCAGGGCAGGAGAGGGCACCGCAGGACGAGGCGCCCAGTCCTCTGCGGGCTCGGGCGGCGGTGGCGGCCAGTCCTCTGCGGGCTCGGGCGGCGGCGGCCAGTCCCCGGCGGGCCCGGGCGGCGACCAGTCCTCGGCAGGCTCTGGCGGCAGCGAAAACAGGGCAGCAGGGGGAACTGACGGCGGCGACTACTGGGCAGCGGGAGGTGCTGGCGGCGTCGGCCGCTGGGCAGCGGGAGGTGCTGGCGGC